>JAPMUY010002068.1:177500-197902 GCA_026901105.3 Galaxias olidus | reverse complement strand
TATTATTAGCAAGGTGCAGCAGTGCATGGTTAAGTCATTGTTAAGTCATTGGAGTAGGTTGAATGGGGCGGGGGGGGGTCCAGGTGGGGGTATCCGGGGTGGGGGGGGGGGGCTGTCACCGTGGTGCAGAGTTCAGCAAGGTGACAGCTGAGGAGAGGAAAAGCTGTTCCTGAACCTGCTGGTCCTAGAACGGAGGCTCCTGTAGCGCCTCCCAGAGGGAAGGAGGGCAAACAGTCTGTGGCTGGGGTGGGAGGTGTCCCTGGCGATGCTGCGTGCCTTCCGCAGAGACAGCGCTTGTGCTGAACAGTCTGAATTGCTGGGAGTGGAGTGCTGGTGATGCGTTGGGCGGTTTTCACCACCCTCTGAAGTGTTTTCCAGTCCGAGGCAGAACAGCTGCCGTACCAAACTGTGATGCAGTTGGTGAGGATGCTTTCAATTGTGCAGCGGTAGAAGTTCACCAGAATCTGAAGAGACAGGTGGGCTTTCCTCAGTCTCCTCAGGAAGAGGAGTTGCTGGTGAGCCTTCTCGACCAGGGTGGAAGTGTTGAGGGCCCAGGAGAGGTCCTCGGAGATGTGGACGCCCAGAAACTTGAAGCTGGTGACACGGTCAACCTCCGTTCCATCGATGCAGATAGGGGTGTGCGTGCCTCCTTTGGTCTTTCTGAAGTCCACAATGAGCTCCTTGGTCTTCTTGGTGTTGAGGGCCAGATTGTTGTCGGCGCACGACGCCGTCAGGTGCTGGACCTCCTCCCTGTAGGCTGTCTCCTCGTTGTTATTTATGAGACCAACCACCGTTGTGTCGTCTGCAAACTTGATAATGGTATTGGTGCCATGTACAGGAGTGCAGTCATGGGTGAAGAGGGAGTATAGGGAGAGGACTCAGCACACAGCCTTGTGATGCCGGTGCTCAGGATGAGGGTTGAGGAGGTGAGGTTGTCTAACCTAACATACTGAGGTCTGTTGGTTAGGAAGTCTAATATCCAGTTGCAGAGGAAGGGGTTGATACCAAGGTCACCAAGTTTGGTGATCAGTTTGGAGGGGATGATGGTGTTGAATGCTGTACTAAAGTCAATGAACAGCATTCTTACATAGGTGTTGTTGTTGTCCAAGTGGGAGAGAGCGGAGTGTAGCGCTGTGGAGATGGCGTCCTCCGTACTCCTGTTCTGACGGTAGGCGAATTGGAAGGGGTCCAGTGTGGGTGGTAGGCAGGATTTTAGATGAGCCAGGACCAGCCTGTGGTCAACCATCAATGGCACTGCACATCATCATAAAAACACCATACCAACAGTGAAGTTTGGAGGTGGGAACATCATTGTGTTGGGCTGTTTTTCAGCAAACGTCACTGGCAAGCTTCATATAATTGAAGGAAGGATGAATGGAAAAATTTACTATCTAATCTATCTAATGTAATCTATGGAAAGAACTAAAGATCAGAGTTCATAGAAAAGGCCCACGGAACCTTCAAGATTTGAAGACTGTGTGGAAGAATGGGCCAAAATCACACCTGAGCAATGCATGCGACTAGTTTCTCCATACAGGACGCGTCTTGAAGCTGTCACTACCAACAAAGGCTTTTGTACGAAGTATTAAATTTCAGTAAGCGTGTTCAATATTTTTTCCCTGTCATTCCAGTTTATTACACATAACTTCATTTCTGAACTTATTTGTTTCAGTTTCTTTGCATGTGAGGATTGCATGGATTGTTTCCGAAATCTGGTGAAGATTTCATATCAATAGCACCTTTAGAAATATATTTACTGAGAAATGGTGACGTGTTCAATACTTATTTTACCCGCTGTACATATTACTACTATTATTATATTATAATAATCATTATTAATAATAATAATGACATTTCTTATACACCTTTATTTAATGAGGAAGTATAATTCAAATGAAAATATCTGCACATGACCTAAAATACTAGTTCTACAGACATTTTACTTTAGAACTTTGCCTGACCAGCTCCTGCAGCTTGATTCATTCTGCAGAGAAATGCAATGTCCTTCTGGAGTCCCATTGAATATATCTCCTAATCTGTATAGTACTTTGATTGAAACACATCTTGATTTGTGAAAGAAACAATGATGCAGGATGAACACATTTTCAGGTACCCACAAACCCACTTCTGCAGGAAGGCAAAGCTGCCACATGAAAAGGGTTTGAGCAGCTGGGTCTACTTTCATACTAGATGTGTTTTACATAAAATATGGTTGATCCAAAAAAAAGGAAACCCCACTTTATACAATAACTTACAGGAAAGACAAATAATAACAATATTTAAGAGTGCCTTTCTAAAAACACAAGCACACTTTACAAAAACAAAGAAGCATTGACAAATAAGAAAGAGCCAATTAGCAGGAAAAACAGAAAGACTGCTTTTTACCCTACTTTGCTTTTTTCTGAAAATTCCATCTCACTTGGATGCTGCTACATTACTTTGTCTGTCACCTATTAGACGGTTGTAATAGTTTCCATTACACCTGTCTATAACACTATCGGGAAGGCTTGGGTTCCAGACCAAGCAAAACCAAATTGGGCTGGTTGCCAGTCAACAGTGTTAAGCACGCAATGGTTTTATGGCATCACATTATCCTAACAGATGGGAGCTTGATGAGACAGCAGAAATCATCTGATGCACTGTGGGGGGGGGGGGGGGGTTGCAGATCAGCAGACAGCTTCACTTGAAGTGAAACTCTCTCTATGACTTGGCACCCTGCGCTAAAGGGGTTCCATGCCACGTCATTGCTCGGAGGCAACAGGCGTGTAACCGACATGCAGCCAGAACTGTGTGGAAACTGGGCCATGTGAATTTACAATACTGTGGACTGTAGTCGGTTCACATTCTGCATCAACAGATGCAAGATAATCTGTCAAACCAACTGAACCGCTGGCACACACTGGTGCAGCTCGCCTTCACATTTAACATATTTATGTGGTTATTGCACTTGCAATTCCTTTATTTCCACTCCAGTCATCTGAGCATAATGCAATGTTGGTATGCACTGCGCTACATACTTGATCAACGTAAGCCAGACCACTAACCTCCTGCCAAAGCAACGGCATTGTGACCATATAAGAGTAGCGCTGTGCTGGAGGCACATTGCAAAGGAATAATACGCAAATTACATAAATTGATGACAACTAAAACTGCACGTACACATGTAAACAGACATAGCATTTATGCACAGGTCATCACACAAGCCCTATTTCAGGTTAATAACTTTCCTTTTGCCCAGGTGAAATGGGGAAATGGTGCATTAAGTGTGGTTCTCATATCAGCAGACAGGGTGCTTAGGAGTTTTGGGGTCTAACCGTGGGTTGTGTTCTTCCTGCAGTGCGTAGAGCCAGCCTAGGTGTTTGAGCTAGGCTGAGTCAGCAGGTGTTCTCCTCTCACAGGCCCGTGTCTCACTTGAGTAATGGAGCTAGATGTGGTAACGATGACTGATTGCATAACAACACTCAGAGGCTGACGCTTGAGTGAGCTTGACAAAGTCACTTTTATGTGTTCTGACGTGTCGCTAATTTAGAGCTCCAACTAAATAGATGGACTGAAATTCTATAACGTGTATAAAGGGGTATAGGAATTACCATGATGTGCTATGACAAAGGGAATTTATTGTTAATACATGCAAACCGTATTAAATGAATTAGAAACCGGGCAGCACTTGGTGATTTCTGAATCGGTCATGAATCCAACTCCTCATCTGAGGAAGAGTAACAGCCTAACCCTAGGACATGTCCCATCTTCTCCTGTGTTGTCACGGTGCTGTTAGATGTCACAGTTCTCTCTGTTGTGTCTTTAGACTCACAGTCTGGCCTCAGTCCAGTCGTAGACCCTTCCCCTATCCTCTTCTCTCCAGCCCACGAGAAGTCTCTGCTCTGAGCCTCGATGGTTCTGCCCAGAGGGGAGCTGTGGAGGTTGGGCAGTCTGGAGAACAGTACCCTGGTCAGGCTGTGTGTGTGAGAGGAGTCAGAATGGACAAGAGGACCTCTGGAACCAGCCAGAGCCACCGCTAGCCGGGTATGATCAAAAGTGAGGGGCTGGTCCTGGTCTACGCTGACGTGGTCTGGGGACGCTAGGCTTGGCTTGGTGGGGGCAAGGCCTGCCTTGGACTGAGTGTTTGATTGGCTGAAATGGCCGTGCTTCTCATAGGCTGTTTTGTCACTTCCTGTCTTTTCATTAGTCCAGTCACTCTCGGTTCCACTCAGTGGACAACTTGGGTCACGTGACTCAAACCTGTGTTGCTTTGTTACTGAAAACATAAGTGAAAGATCAGGGTGAGAAAGTTCTGAGAGACAATCACCAAATGTGAAACTGCTACTAGGGCCTGAAATATATTTGACTTTCTCTTTACACAGACTGGAAAAAAACAGATACACCACCAGCATTTAAAATAAAATAAAAAAAATTTCCTGACAAACGTAACATTGACGCTTCATTGTAGAAAAACTAAGATGGTGTGATTTGAGCGCAGAGTGCCAAAATTGGGTATAAGAGTCATTATTGGGTCATAATCTGGGTGTAACTAAAGATGCAATAAGACAATTAGGCTCTCTTCCCTACATTGGGTATAATCCAAAACACCACCCTGTTTATTACTGACCAGCGCTTGGACAGTCCTGTGCGTCCAATCTCCTTTTGGTGTAGGCCCGGGGAGTCCAAGGCTTATGCTTACAAGAGGGGTCAATGGCTCGCAGCTTGGTGATGAAGCGCCTGTACTCCTTCTCCAGGTCCTGGATGCATAGCTGAAACTCTGCTATTTTTCTCTCAGGGTAGTGGGACAGCTGGGACTGCTAAAAGAGGAGAGGATATACTGTGAACATTGTATTTTAGTCTTACTGATACTTGCAGGGGGAAGTGTGGTAGAGCAAAACATGTTCTGATGCCCATACGTCCTATCCCTAACAAAAATGTTTTAAGACCATTTCAATCTGTTATTTGCCTCTAATTACTTTAATACTTTAATAAGACAAAACGCTAAACCTACCTGCAAATAGTATTCTATTTCACTCTTGATGCTGGGAATCCACTTTTTCACAGAAGAAGCAGAATTGAGTGTTGACTGAGAAAGAAAGTTAATATATGAATGGGAGGAATCAGTGTCTATAATGCAGTTGTTATGTTGTAGTACTGTTTATATGGGAATTTACCAGTTTGGGTCTTCGCTCCTGCACTTTAATACGTCCCTCTGCAGAAAAAGAGTTGAAATGCTTATGTTAGTGTCAGAAACTTGAGGAACAGTGTATTATGAACTAGCTGCTATACACGACTCCAAACTGAGTACAGTTCTACTTTCAAATTGTTCAGAGTCGGGAGGACTATAATCTATCCAAGCGAAACGGCTATGGGAAACTGTTCAATTCATTGATCAGCTCGTTTTGCCACATCCAGTGGATTGAACATGTCAATTAAGTTAATATACTAGCGAAAGCTAAACTGAAAGCCGTAGAGAAATTACAATGACTTGCAGGAGTAGTCATTTCAAGACCAGTTTGAGGTTGGTAGAAGAACATGCTTACCTACAAACTGCGCTGTTTAGAAATATACATATTTGACCCGAACTATTTTCCTTGGCAGTGTTCCTCCTATGACGCCATAGCTATTAGCTATAATGTATTTAACTATCTGAGAATAGTACGTTAGTTGGTAGCTGAATGGCAGTACTATCCCACTACTAGTGACCGACCAACATTCTATTCAGTTCATTCCCTATGGGTTCGCGCTAGCGTTCTACAGCCGCCCGGAATCAACTGTCTTTTCTGCGTTCGGGTTAAAAATACTGCGTTCTTTTGTCCGCCCAACCACTACTAGTATCTAATAATGCACCAAAACCTAACCCTACAAGTACTACATGTCATGAGCTGCTGGGGAATAGGACTCAAAACCATGCTGTATGGAGCCAAGGCCATAGGACGAAGTTGCCACTGCATTGAGTACGTTTTTATATTAAATACAAATTATTGATGTCAAAATGATAGGTAACAATAATCGAGTTAAATGTAAAGCACATCAATACGATTCAATTTACTAGTATTACTAATACTATTAGTAATGCCAACTCTAGCAGGCTTGCTAAGTTTTAGCCGATTAAGTTGTCCAGGCAGCAGCAGAAGCCATGGAACGCGTGCAAATTGTCTAGTAGTCAATTGCATATATGAAAGCATCTTGCTGTGATATGCACTTACCTTCTCTCTCTTTCTGAAGCCACAATCGGTTCAATTTCCCTTGTTGCTTTTCCTCATTCCTTGCCATTTCAAGTTAGCTAGCCACTAGCCAGAAGCCTGTCAACAATGTCACGTGGTACATTGACAATATGTCACGTGACAAAACGTACAGCGGAAAAATATAAACATGTTAAACACGTTTAACCATATCTATGCGTTTAACACGTTGACACAGACAAGTAAACTAGCAAACCAGCTATGAATGTACTAATAACTAGGCTTCCCAATAAACACGTCACATTGCAACCGGCTGCTATTTGAATTCAGTTAGTTTAGCGCAAGGGGTCAATTTTTAAATCAACTCTTAAAATATCTGTCCGTTCTAAAAGAATAATCGTAAATACAATCAATTGAATCAAAGACATTAGGGATTAACAAACAACAAATAACCTAACGATGTTGGACATCAAGCTACGGACGCCATCGTGTGGTGAAATTGGGCAAACACTTTATTGCCTTACCTTTTGAATATCTTATGCATTTTAGATTTACCTTACAGTTAGTTACTACAGAGCCCAGTCAAATGTGTATAAAGTACGTATATTCAAATTAATTAACTTTTTGTGGGTGATCATGATGATAGTTTGAACAGGATTTAGTTCATTCTAATTAACTTCCATTTGTACATGTAAGCTAACGAGAAACCTTTTTTATTTAATGATCAACATCTTTCTCTTCAATAAAGTGGTGATGGCTTCATGCTCTAGAGTGTTTCCAGTCTCTGCCACCTGCAGTGGAGTCTTCTTTACATTATTGGTGGCATGCAGGTTGGCCTTCTCCCCTTGCTCCCGGTCCATCAGCCTTCTCACCACCTCCTGGTGCCCAGCTCGGGCAGCGCAGTGCAGGGGAGTATCTTTGCTGTTATCCATAGCATTTATCTTGGCCCCGCTTCTCAGGAGCAGCTCCACCAGGCTGCCGTGGCCTCTTTCTGCTGCACCGTGGAGCGCTGTTTTCCTCCAGACATTCCTTTCATCCACTCCCTTGTTCTTCAGTGAGGAGAGAAGGGCAGCGGCCACTTCGGTGTGTCCGTTAGCGGCAGCATAGTGGAGAGGTGTGGACCCATCCATGTCTTTGGCCCCTCCTTTGGCTTTGCGAGACAGCAGTGATGTCACAGCATCCACTCTTCCCTCCATGGCGGCCAGGTGAAGGACAGTCTTCTTCTCGTTGTCGGTGATGTTGGGGTTGGCCCCTGCTGAGAGCAGCAGCCCCACAACAGGACCTCCTTCCTGGGTAGAGACTGCCCAGTGCAAGGCTGTCCTCCCCTGCCGATCCCTCGTCCCTGGGTCTGCATGACCTTGAAGGAGCTGCGTCACCATCTCTGTATGACCCTGCTTGCTGGCTATGTGTAGGGGGGTCAGGCCATCTTGGGCTACTTCATTTACCTGACAGGTGAGAGAAGCTAGTTACAGTCAAATTGGCAAACCCTGATACAATCTTCAGATGCAGTAAAATTAGCGTAACTGTATGAGTTACACTGTATAAGCACATACATCATCTTCGTACCTGGGCGCCAGCTCGTATGAGCAGCTCCACCAAGGCAGAGCGGTTGTGCTGTGCCGCCAGATGTAGAGGAGTGTGAGCTTTAGGCCCAGCAGTGTTGGGATCCAGCCCGTTCTCCAGCAGCATCTGGGTTATAGAGCCACTGCCACTCTGGACAGCGAGGTGAAGAGCAGAGGACAGGTCGGGGAGCGTTGAGTCGACAGGGGCCCGCTTGGAAATCAGGGCTCTGACATGATGAAAATAAGTATTAGTTTGTTTAATATTCTTTATCTAAATATTCAGACACAGACTTGACACATTTATATTGTTTTACTCCAAAGAAAAGTTTTAAAATCTTTTAGGGGGATGAAAAGCCAACCAAGTGTGCTTTAGGTGCTGGTCCCGTACCTGAAGGCCTCTGTGTGTCCCAACTCGGCGGACAGCAGCAGAGGAGTGTATCCCTGTTTGTCACAGACGTTGACATCGGCACCACAGTCAATCAGAGCACTGATCACTCCATTCTGGTTCTTTCTCACAGCAGAAAAGAGCGCCGATTCCAAGGTTTCTGCACTCAGAACCCCTTTGGCATGACCTACAGGACAGGAATATTAACAGATAATAATACATTTTTGATTAGTGTAAAAACAATCTCAGCAACTTTGGAATATGATAGACTATATAGTTTGTGATCAAGCAGTATCAGATTGGCTTTGGTTGTGTTGCAGCCAGTAAAAAGACCACAGAGTAGTTGACCGACCTACCAAGTAGAATACACAGAATGTTCCCCTGGTTAAGCTCGATCGCTGCATCTAGGACCTCACGATCCACGCTGGCTCCAGCCTTGAGAAGGAGGGTCACCATGCTCTCTCTGCCATGGTAAACTGCATGGAACAGGGCAGTCTTTTTCCTGCTATCTTTAGCATCCACAGCAGCTCCATTCTGCAGGAGCACCTCGGCCAGCTTAGGATCATCTTCTTTTGCCGCCATGTGGATGAAGGAGTCCTGGTTCTGGTTCTTTGCAAACCTAGCCTCCTCCTTAACAAGAGCTTGGACTACGTCTACGTGATCGTTTGTTACAGCCAGATGGACGGGGGTCTTGGCCTGCTTATCCAGACAATAGATGGGAGCCCCGGCCTTTATGAGAACTTTGACTGCCGCTGTCCTGCCTCCCAGAGCGGCTCTGTGCAGAGCAGTGAGACCTTCTCCATCCGTCAGGTCTAGCCGGGCCCCTCTCCGGAGAAGGAGCTCGATGATTGACAGGTGGCCATGTTCAGCAGCCACATGTAAAAGGGTCTCGTTGGAGGAATTTACATTATTAATGTCAGTGTCTTTCAAAAGCTCTTCTACTAGTGAGAGCTCTCCACCTGAGGCAATGATGTTGAAAATACTTCCTGGTTTGGGTAGCTCTGATGTTTTGTGTGTTGTTTTAGCAAATGAGCGAATGCTCTTGTCCTTATTATGAACCTTTGGCCTATTTTTGTCTTTGGCGGTTGGTGCGATCTTTTGAATGGCTGTACTTCTATCCAATCCCTCTCCATCCCTTTCTAAAAGGTATCCAATCAACTGTCTTCTTGGGTCCCGCACCTTTTCATTGGTTCCCGCCACGTACCGCTTGATCCGTTGATATAGGTCAGGCTCTGCTAGCATCAGACATGGATGGAAGAATTTCCGACATGCCCTTTCCCCCCTCAACACCAGGATGTCCAGAACCCTAGAGTTCTGCTCCTCTCGTGTTCTCATGGTCAACACTGTGGACATCTTGGCAGCTGGGAAGACCCCTTCAGTGACTAGGAGATCCAGTAGATCCTCTGTTTGTGAAATCCCGTTGACCAAATCCCTTCTCTTGGCTCTGATCACATCAATAGCATAGGGATTGGTGGAGACATCTGATCCTCCTTTAGTATTTAAAAAATTGTTGAACATTTTGCTGACAATTTTAGATGATCTGTGCCTAATTTCCTTAAGTATGTGAGCGCATTGCACTAGCAAGTCGATCTCCGTGTGTGTATTTTACCTGTCTATTGCTAAGTTAATATCTCTCCTTGACAACTAGATAAATAAACAAATTAACCATTGTGCAATATGAACTTGATATTTCTTTTGTGTCTGAGCTGCAGTGAGGATTGCCTACAAGAAGCATGGAGAGACACACAACTATTCAGCAGTGTTTATTATTTTCTAGTTTTTTACTTTGTTAAGTGCAAAGCAAACGTTATTTTAAAGAGAAGAGGGCCGAGGTCACTGAAGCAACTGCATGCAGGGTGGCGTTTGTCTCTACAGCGGAGTGAGGCAGGTCATTTCCCGTTAAACACGCCCACTGTCCGAAGCGTGACGTAGGTCTTCCGACAATTCCATCCTTATATGGGCACAAAGGATACCTTCTTCCGGAATGATGTCATTTTTATTATTGTAAATTTGGGCAATTAGACCAGGAGATTTGCGCCGGGATAGTGAATATGTTTGAGACAATGACCTAGTTCAATATTGTTTAGTTAGACCAAGAATGTTCAATTATAAAATAAACCCTCAATTAGTAGTCATCAGAATTCATGTATTTTTTACTATTATGTTCTGATCAGGATACCATATATGAAGTTAAAGAGATGTAGACATAAAAGAGTCAAGTTTTCATAATTTTAACCTGAACACTGGTTGTTTATTGTGCTGTTATGTGTGGTTTTAGATTAGACTATAAATTGCATGGGGCTTCTTGTTGAGAACTTGAGAAGGATTTAGCTATAGATTAGATTTGTGATTACCCGAGTGATGGGGATATGGTAAACCAATGCTAATGCAGGGATACACATTTAAAAAATATTTAACAACAAAAATATAGATTTAACCTAATTTGTTCCATAATAACACTGTGGCCAAAGTAGTCACAGCCTTTTACAGTGAAGCTGATTTCAATGGTGTCTTCGCCAGGCAAATTTGTCTTTTTGTCTCCCCCTAGTGGACGGAGATATCAATAACCGTCTTACTGGGGTCTGAATATGCCAAAAGTAGACTGGATCTACTTACAACTATTTCTTCACACCATTTTTGGTGTATGATGAGAAATCTATGATTGCTTCTTTTATTCTATTTTTATTTATATTTCAAATGATGCCGCTTTCTCACACACACAAACACAACAAGAACAAAGATGTCTCTTTAAATTTGTAATATCTGAATGTATGTGGGTTCATACAATAGGTGATTAGCTTTCTAGCAATGTTCTATTAACCTATTTTAGACTTTAGTTCGGTTCCTTTCTTAACTTTTTAAAACTCTGTAAGTAACTGTTGCTAATGTGTCATGCGGACCTATAATGCCTGTAATTATATGGAACCAATATCAGCTTTACTTGTATACCTTGTGGGATAGCTAACTGAATTAGAGCTGAGAAACGTGGTGCCATGGCTGGGGAGTAGTGTTTGGTTTCTGTATCTGAGAAATCTGTATCAGTCTGAAACAGAATCTTTAGGTTTGGATCAATGCAGTTCACTAATGGAATTTACTATGCGGTAAAAGCTCTTGGTATACGTTTAACATGTTACAACATGTTTCATTGTGCACATCACCTGCCTCTTGCTCTCACAGACACTCACACTTCCACATTGTTTTACATTTTTCACACTGGTCATGCTTTCTGTAATAATGTCTTAATTAATAAACACAGAAACACTGTATTTTTTTCGGTCATTTATTACATTTCTTAAATATTGATTAGTTTCTGAAGTGCTCAGAAAAGAAACATAAAAAATTATACTGTATTTCTTATTACAAATGGTAAACTTAAGTACTCCAAGTTGATCTTATATACATACAACAATGAGTTAAACCCCATTAAACAATTTTAGAAAAACAAGTATTTCTTGCAGCTTTTCTAATTTAATAACAGTTTCTTAAAAACAAAAAACTTTGTATTGTAACTTAAAATCAGACAGCTTTTGTTTTATCTTTTCAGCCTTTTGTTGGTTAGCAAGCCCAAATTTGGCGCCATAGGCTATACAGCAAGTGTATCTATTGCAGTTTATTTTTCATCCTCTAATACTGTTTTTTTTTCGGATGGTCAGTTCCATGCAGAGCTTGGTCTAATTCAACAAAAGTTTAGTCTTTTCCTGTTCAGTAAAAACAGCACGAAACAAAACAAAGTGTGTCATGTTTGTTGCTGTTTCACTCTCTCTTGTCCTTTGGCGCAATGCCACTTTCCAGAGAACCCTGACTGGTGCGCGCCATCATAAGAACGCATGGCATCAAGGAACGTGCCAGGCTGTCAGCCCTGGTCCCACTAATCTTGTGCCATATCACCCTTTGTTCTGTCAGTCACGATGCAAAAGCCCACCACTGTCAAACGAAGTGTTCATTTCGTTCAATTTCAGTTATAACTTTTTCAATAATTCTCCTTCTCAGAAGGTCTGAAGCTGCTGCGTAAGCATAAGCTGGCATCCGCTGTTGACGTGGTTCATCACCTTCTGCTTCAGCTGGGCCACCTGCTCGCGCAGCATGTTGGCCGTAGAAGAGAGCTCCGAGTTTTGGGACTTAAGGTTCTTCACTTTGTCTTCTAGCCTTGAGATCCGCTCCAACTTCCTCTTCCTACATTTGGAAGCTGCAACGCGGTTCCTCATTCGCTTCCTCTCTGCCTTGATGCGCTCTTGGTTCTCCATGTCAATCGGCGAGAGAGGAGGAGTCTCTCCAGGCATCTCAGGGACGGTCTGGGGCTCCTCTTTGAGCGCCGTGAGTCGTGGAATGGGTGCAGTTGGCTGCCCGTAGATGGGGAGCTGTGGCGGGGCAGTAGAGAAAGACATTGTTGGCGCTGAAGTTGTGTAACTTGGAGCTGAGACGGTGCTTATTGTCGGGTTAAAAGTGTTCAGGTCTTCATAGACCGGTGAGTCGGAGCGCATGCTTACATTATTGTTGTACACTGTGGCACCGGCAACTGAGGAAACCGGTGGCAAGGCGCTATTTACGTTGATCTGCGGGGCTGAAGTAACACTTACATTGGGCAAGTGTTGATGATGGAGCTCCGCCAGCGCACGAACGAAGCCTTCGGCGAACCCCTCCTGCTCGTCTGTGACATTCCTCGGGCAGATGAACTGTGTTGGGGTTGGTGTGGTCGTAATCATGCCGTTGCTTGATTGAATGATCAGACGCTCCAGCTCTGGGGAAGCCAGTTTGAGTAGATTCACGTCTGGAGAAGTTAGGATGTCGCTGGCTTTCGCCCGTAGATGAGGCTTGAGGGTCCCCGTTGGGTCCGCAAGGTTCAGTGTCATGTTGTGTTTCAGTGCTTTGTGGTTGTATCCGTAACCCGTATTATCATGTTGAGAGAATGCGTTGAGCGAGTCATCATAAAAAGTAGTTTCCATCTTGGTAGACATAGGAAATAAAACAAAATTATTCAGAATGTATCTCACACTCAAAGTTCAAGTTGTTTGATCGAAATCGAGAAAGTTCCCAAACGTTCTTTCCGGACAAAATAAATCTGAATAACTTTTAAAAAAGAGCGCTTCTTGTCCAGTCGTGAATAGCCTGTTCAGGCTGGCCTCTGGTGACTGCAGATATACCTATTCTTAATCTTGAGTCGAATCGCTGAGAATATCCAGGCTTCTATCCAGTCACTTGATGAAAAGCGATAAACGTTATAACTTTCGAATCTTGTCAAACACGCTCTAGCAGTAGTGCGCACTCTCCGGTTTGGTGTGTATACTCTGAGCCTTCCAGCGTGGAGGCAAACCTTATCTGCTACTGCTGGCTCTCTAAAAATAGCAATGATGTCATGCCTGGGCTCTCCAATTGGTTGGAGGCGTTTTGCGGGGCGTCGCCAAATTTTCAGATAAGGAAGGCCTGCGTTGCCTTGACGACCACCCAGAAGAATCTTGCTCTCGCGGTGTCTTATGGGATGCGGTAATGCTGTAAGGAGAAAGCGCAATGCACTGTGGGATTACGTATTGATTTTGAATATCTAGTTACCCGCTTACAGTTAGTGGCGGGATAGCCCATAGCCTAGAGTTGTTTTAAACAGAAAAATCCCTTTGTCATTAACCCAATATGCTTATATTTCAATAGATTTTATATTTCTTAAGAACAAAATAGGGTGTATTATTTAAGTAATACAACTGGTTTGAAATTACAAATGAAACTAGAATAAATTATGAATCCCATTATGATTTCAATATGAAGTTCATGTCAAATAGTGCAGCGTGGAAATGAATAAGAAAGTTATTCTATACACAATTCACTTTAAAGATAATCTTTGTTTTAGACTGTTATTTGTTGTTAATAGTGTTATTATTTAGCCCATTCATTTATACAGATTTTCATGGATCCATAATGCATAAACACTATATTATTCATCTGGCAGGTTTACTCTATCTTCATCAAATCTGTTACGCATGGAGTATGGTGCCCTAATGTAAACTTGCCACATACAGGAGCTAGATCTGAGATCTGAGGACACACAGACTTAGAGGGCAATAACAGCATCACGGTGGTCTCTTTTTGGTTGGTGGTCTTATGGAAACTACCATACTGTCTTAAAACACACACCTCCAGTTTACGCATTACACACCACATCGAGTTTGTGCGAAGAGGTTTCAAACTGGGATATATGGCCTGGGTATTCCACATAAACACAGCTTTAAAGCTATATTTTCTTAGTCTGTTAGAACAGTGTTGGTCTATGCCAGGAGGAATTACCATAGAATTCAACAGCAGTGCCACGGTCTGTATGTAAAGTCTGCTCAGTGCAAGAGGACAGTCTAATGTTGCCTTTGGCTTAGCCTCCTCAGACGGACTCACATTAACGGTGCCTTTTGAAGCCACTCAAATTGTATCTGCACGGTTGATCTGATGCTGAGCTCTAAACCTGCCTGCCCTTTACTTAAACTACCGTTTTAACTTCACCTGCCATTGTCTATCCATCCTCCGAAAGATCTCTCAGAGTCAGTGTGTAATTAGTGTAGTGTGGTCTATTGTCCCATGGCGCTTGGTCAGAAATCATTGCTTTTTTAATGGCCCCAGGTTAACTGTGTCTCTGACGTATCCCCCACCCGGCTCTCTCGTCTCTCCCCTCTCCTACTGTCTGGGTCACCCACTGCCCTGCCTGTTTTACTACCGACCGACTCCAGTACGCCACCCTTAAATGAGTCCCCCCGGCGCGACAGGTAAATCAGTCCCCAGACGCTGCCCAGCCCAAAGCAGCAGACCAAAGGAGGATGACCCAGGACGTAAAACGACGACGCAGACTGATTCTTTATGACCTGTAATGTTGTCTTTATGTACTGGATAGGTCTGATGTATTAACTGCTCCAATCAAACCCGCCGTCTGAGGTCGATAAAGCAGAAACCTAATCCAATCGAATTGACTGATTTGATCTGACTTCATCTTTCCATCAAACATATTTCTTTGTTGCCCACTACACCGAAGTCTTAATGTTCCCTTCCAGCTAATATTGATGGTGTTTTTGTTCTCTCCTGAGTCGGATAATAACGACTGTGAGGATATAGATTGATCACGTTGACCAGTCTTTTCAGAATAATTGAGCAGGCTTACTGCATCGACTTAACCTCAGTGGGCTCGGACCTCTCCACCTTCATTCCAACTTCCACGTCTCCCCACCGTCATACCTCATTCATTTTTGTTTCCTCCTTATTTTTCACATCCCCTGCTTTCTACATCTTTCATTCACGTTCTCTCTCTCTCTCTCTCTCTCTCTCTCTCTCTCTCTCTCTCTCTCTCTCTCTCTCTCTCTCTCATCCTGCAGTGTCGTTTAGTCTAGTCTGGGACGATTTTATAACAATCACTCGAGAGTCAAACCGGAGACGGAACTGGGGCAAGATGTTGTTCTGCTTGTTTACCCGTGGTACTGGACTTAGACCCTGAAATATTCATCTGCTGGGGCTCATTCATCTATTCATGGCATCTAACTTCCGAACTAAAGCACTCGTTAAAGAAGGATGAGGTGAGCGATGAACGCTACATCCGGCAGCTTCATTAATGGCTTCCGCAATTACGACACTGAAAACGATATTTGTCTCAAATGCTGTCATTTTGATTTAAAAATACATACGTACTTCTCAGCTCTGCTTTTACTGTAATACTTTGTGTGTGTGTGTGTGTGTGTGTGTGTGTGTGTGTGTGTGTGTGTGTTTGACTGTATTTTGTAAGGACACTGGTGAGATAGTATGGTAGGTTGTCTGAACACCAGTGCCAGGTGTGACCCTCCATTGTGTTTGACCTTGAAGTCTTCTCCTCGTCTTTAAGTTTCCTGCCTCTAGCACTCTATTGTGTTTTCAGGATTTAGGCCCATACACTCACACACATGCATGTACACACACATCACACACACACACACACACACACACACACACACACACACACACACACACACACACACACACACACACACACACACACACACACACAGAAACAAACACACACATATCCACACAACCACACGCCCACGTTTTCCTGCCTCTAGCATTGTGTTCTGGTCAGCTGCATCCTGACTGCAGCTAGCACGTCTTTGCTCCTTCTGGTCATCTTGCCCTCACATTCGTCTATCCCTCCCCGCCGACAACTTTCTCCTTTCTCTTTACACCCCCTTCTTTATCTCTCTTCTTAGTAATACCCCTCCGCTCGAGATGGCTCCTGTGATGCTGTCAAACACAGGTTTAGTTTCACTGTGTTTATGTCGGGTTGTTTTTACGTCAATCCTCTGAATGTGTTCCTTTAGCAGCTCACACATTGTTAGGTCCCCCTGTCAACTCCTCGGGGTGTTGCTCTTTCACTCCGACATGGTTCTGACTCAGAGGAGCGCCAGGGACAAAACAGGAGAGAACCACACAATGGCCTGCCCCTGCAAGACCCGGTGTTGGTTCAGCTGTTGCCTGGACGAGGGGGAAGGAACACCTCCGCTCAGCGCATGCCGGACTGACCGGCGGGCCTGTGCAGCGTGAGTGTGTGCAGCCTAAACGCCAGTGGCAGTTACGTTTAACAAAGAGGAGTGCATGGCAGAGAGGGGGCCCAGGGGGCACATGGCCGGGAGAGAAGGGTACGGGAGAGGTGGGGGGAGGAGAGAGAGGAGGGTGGTGTAGGAGAGGTGGGGGGAGGAGAGAGTGGAGGGAGGTGTAGGAGAGGAGAGAGAGGAGAGAGAGATGAGGGTGGTGTAGGAGAGGTGGGGAGAGGAGAGAGAGGAGGGTGGTGTAGGAGAGGTGGAGAGAGGAGAGAGAGGAGGGTGGTGTAGGAGAGGTGGGGAGAGGAGAGAGAGGAGGGTGATGTATGATTTTGCCCTGGGGGTGAGTTGAGACGACATGTTTTTTGACTGGATATTCTACATTTTCCCCGTCAGTTTGACACGCTGCTCCACACCTCTTTCCTTACTCCCTCTTTCCTCCCCCTTTCTCCACCCTTCTTTTTTCTCCTCAATGCGCCCCTTCCAACCTCCTTAAGGTCTCTACCTTGGTCATTTGAATAACACATACGCACCCACACATGCTAAGGCACTCTCAAATGAAAAATAGTATCGATAAGCATGTCCTTCATAATTCTCACATAACATCAAAAAACATGAAACATTCTACTTCTTTTATTTTGAAAAAAGGCTTGCATGTTTGTGTTTGATCATTGAGTTAGCACGTTTACAGCCACATACCAGCAATAACATGCACACACACTGACAAACACACTCTCACACATGCAGGCATACACACACACACACACACACACACACACACGCCCATGTACACACAAGACAAGTTTTGTTGTGTCTCAGGCTCTTTTCACCGAGTGCAGTAAAAAAATAAAATAAAAATAGAAGCGCTTTCATCTTGTTTGATTAGTTTTTCGGGGCCTGTTTTAATTAATTTTCCGATAAAACGAAGCCGCGATTCCCAGCAGCCTCTCTGGCACCCACACCCGCATGACTTTATTAGCCCTGACAATTAATCGCCGTTAACCACCCAGACTAATCACACTTTAGATTTATAGGACAGAACCGTATGGAATATTGATTGGCTCTGCCTGTTTTGACCCTTTCAGCGCGCCGTAAGTCATTGGGAAAAGTGCGCGATGACATCACAGCTAGCTCGCGGGGGGACGGAGGGGCGGAGGCCCGGGCAGACTGTCGGCCTGTGACTACCACCTGAGCCTGTTTAGGCTGTCTGATGCCTTTTGACACGGCTACGGTAAGCTAATAGCAATTTGGCTGTCCTGAAAGAGTACCCACACGTGTGCCAGTGTACGGGCTTTATAGACGCGCCATTGTGCGCGGGTGGGTGGGTGTGTGGGTGCTTGTGTCTCAATGTGTTTTTATTTGTTGTCTCAGAGTAATTTAATCTATGAGAGTGAGAGTGGGCCTCATTATGTAAATTAAATATCCCTCATTTTGACTGAAAGGGGGGGGGGCGTTAAGTGAGCCCCAGCAGAACTCTCACACGGACACGCACACAAACACACACACACACCCACACACACGCTTACATTTGGCAGGTGAACTAAATGGCTCCCTTGATGCTTCATAGTGGAAAACCCTGAGCATTGTGTGTGTGTGTGTGTGTGTGTGTGTGTATACACTCTTGGACCTCTGATTCCTCAGCTGGTTCTTTTTTAACCCTGTAACAGGGAGGTGAGTGTGTGTCACACTGAATAATGATCGATAGCTATTGAACCCCACTGGGTGCTCGTACAAGACGTATATTTATTTCTGTGTGTGCATATGTGCGTATCTGTGTGTGTGTGTGTGTGTGTGTGTGTGTGTGTGTGTGTGTTCAGACCATGATGGAGCACTGTGTTTATACAGGTGGGACACCATGGCCACAGCGCTAACCTGTTCCACTCCATTTACCTCTGGAAGATGTAGAACCTTCCCCTCTCTCTGCTCCCTGTTTGTGTGTGTGTATGTGTGTGTGTGTGTGTGTGTGTGCGTGTGTGTGTGTGTGTGTGTGTGTGTGTGTTTAGGTTAGATGGGGTTATGTTGGACAGACATTTCAGAAGCAATAAAAGATGGAGTTAGGAGGGTATAAGAAGGGGAGGGGGAAGGGAGGAGGAGAGTGACAGGGTGAAGAACTCGTTCCCAAACAGGAGTTTGTGTCATTACTGGAAGAAGACAGAAAGAGAGAGAGAGAAAAGAACAAGGGATTGTCTGATTTGAGAGAGAGGTGTATGTGTGTGTGTTTGTGTGCAAGCGCGCACTTGCGTTGATATGAATATTTTTGAGACCAGTGCAAAAATCTTGCAACGGGTCAATATTCAAATCTCAATATTCAAAGATCAAATTCAGTGAGACTGCTACCGTGAGCACATCTCTCTGATGCAGCGGTGCCTTGGAAGAGCTGGTTCAGGCAGGCAACTCAAATACAGCATTTATCCACGTCCCCTTAATCAGCCAGTCGCATACACTCAATAGTTTAGCACGGGCCTACCAAACCACAGTTCACTCACCGCACTGGCTCCTACAGCTGCTCGCTCACTGCGGCACCACACTACGCACCTGTTCTTGCTTCACCACACTATGCACCTGTTCTGCTGCACCACCCATGCACCCGCTCTTGCTGCTGCCCACCTCCACCTCAGCCTCCAGCTATTTGGGGTCTGTTGCTCAGTGTCCAATGGGGGGGGGGGGGGATCTGCAGATATCTGCTCCCTACCCACGGCTGTTCACTTTGTGTTTGTATAAGACCCCGGGCGGAGACATAATCAGGGCAACAGACCCTTGACGCCAAACTTCAATGTATCACCATGTAAGTTGTTAAACATGTCGTAAGTTGTCCTGACTGAAATGTCATACTTTAAGGGAAAGGTCGAATTCCAGCCCAAAAGCCAACAGTAAAATACTATATATCATTAATAAACATTTTGCTTTGATCTGCATCTAGTGCAATATGCTCCAATTGACGACTGGCACTGCCACTATTGTGCCTTGACAGACAGTTAGTATTTTGAATTATGAAACAAACAAGAGACCGAGAAACAAACAATAATGAATATACAAAGAATATTGCTAGCACTAATGTGTGTGTGTGTGTGTGTGTGTGTGTGTGTGTGTGTGTGTGTGTGTGTGTGTGTGTGTGTGTGTGTGTGTGTGTGTGTGTGTGTGTGTGTGTGTGTGTGTGTGTGTGTACGTTTGTCGAAGAGATACGATGGGTCAACAGACATAGATAAAGTGCTCTGGAGGCATACGACTCCGGTTTCCAAAACTCCAACAGATACCCAACACACACACACACACACACACACACACACACACACACACACAAACACACAAACACACACACACACACACACTGAGACATCCACCAGTGAAACGTGACCAGAGATCAATACGGAGCTGTTTAAGAAGGGAGCTTGGTAGTGGGGGTTGGGCCTTTGATGAGCGTCTGACTAAGTCTGGCCTGTTCACTTAGAGGAGGGGAAGGTTGTTAATCATCCACCAGACACCAGAGCCCCCCAACAGAGACACTGACACTGGAGACCCTGGCTGTGTGTGTGTGTGTGTGTGTGTGTGTGTGTGTGTGTGTGTGTGTGTGTGTGCACATGTGTGTGTATGTTTGCACGCGTGTGTGTGTGGAGCAGTTATGGGGTTGTGTGGAAGGTACTGCAGTAGATGAGAAAAAAGCCCTTAAGAGACAAAACACAACAACCTGTCCATGGATTGCAGGGCGCCAGAACCATGACATAAATGTGTGTGTGTGTGTGTGTGTGTGTGTGTGTGTGTG
>JAPMUY010002068.1:145000-155000 GCA_026901105.3 Galaxias olidus | reverse complement strand
TGGTTGAGTGTGCTTACAGTAACTGAGGGAGGGGGATTCAAAGACGTTTCTTTTCTCGTTTTTTTTCTTTGTTGACTTGTTTATAGAAGAGAAGTGTCAGAATGTGTCCTTATCCTTTTTCTCCGGAGATCCCAGAGCTGTTAAGATATGTCTGCTACTAATGTGATTTGGGAAGCCATAGTGTCCTATTGTATGGCAGGCCTTTTTTTTGTCAGGGGATGACGATGTTGAATTGCCTATGAAGGGTAGAGGCGAACCTTTCAGTGCCTTGATGTGGGGGAGGGTTTGACGTGGTCCTGTGTTCAACAGACTGTGGTTTGTCTCTTTCATCAAAACATACAAAAACCAACCCTTTTATTGTCGCATTTCAAGAGCCGCACATCAACGAACCCTGAAAGAACCGAGGCCAAAATCCCATTCCAAAGTAAGACGGGAAGCGCTGTGCTTGGAACGCGGCCTAAAAAAGGAACGCCGGGAACGGAACGCGGCCTCTGCTTGATGAGGGGGGGGGTAACATGACCCTTCACCCTAAATCATTGCCCCCCCAACCCCGCCACCCACTCCCACCCATTCACAGTCATCATGTTTGGCAGCGAGGCTGGTCCGGGGCAGCAGCCGTTTCAAAGCCCACCACCTTACGGGGCAGTGTGACCGAGGGGCTTCACGGCCCGTGCACGGAGCCCAGCGCCCGCAAGCCAACCGAGAAACACGATGCGACGGGAAAAGACGTGAGAGCAGTTCCCAACGGCGCGCGCGGCCTTGGTTTTGTTTTCCCAGGAGGAAGTCGGATTGACTTTCCCAGTGGGGAAGCTCTCAGAGGGTTCTGCTCTGCCTGGCTGGTCGGGCCCAGCTAGACAAGGAACTGAACACTGTTTCACACGTTTATGCGGCCATGTAGCGATAGAACATGTTACTCTACTGGACGAGAAATATGGGATTGTGATTATTTATGTCCCATCACTCCTCCCTGTTACGTCCCATAGAAGCGTATTGTGCAGCTGTGTTTAACGTGATGCCGTGGTTTGAACACAAAGTGAACACAGAAAGATTTAGTCAGCGCTGGTTTCAAGACACCTGCTAGTGTTCCTGTGCATTATTAATGATCAATTAAGAGAGGCTATCAGAATTAGGGGTTTGGAGAGCCAGCAGAATGCCCCACTATGGGCCAAAGACGCACACCACACACTCATCAGAACTGATCTTCCCTGATGTTTACATTATCAACCGGGACTCAATCGAAGCTTGTATTAAAGCACGATCCCAAACTATCGACTGGTCCTTCTGTCTTTCTCTCGCCAGTTTGACCGGATATCAACTTTCTGCTCCTCGCCAACTCCTCTCTGTCCTGTCCTGTCTGTTTGCATGGTTACCTGTCCCCACAGCGTGACTGAGTGTCAATCAATCAAATCATCTTTACGCCTATCTTTCCCTCTCTCTCTCTCTCTCTCTCTCTCTCTCTCTCTCTCTCTCTCTCTCTCTCTCTCTCTCTCTCTCTCTCTCTCTCTCTCTCTCTCTCTCTCTCTCTCTCTCTCTCTCTCTCTCTCTCTCTCTCTCTCTCTCTCTCTCTCTCTCTCTCTCTCTCTCTCTCTCTCTCTCTCTCTCTCTCTCTCTCTCTCTCTCTCTCTCTCTCTCTCTCTCTCTCTCTCTCTCTCTCTCTCTCTCTCTCTCTCTTTCTGCCACTCACACACTTTCTTTTTCAACGTCTCAATGCTTTTATACCCTCCCCCCCTCTCTCTCTCCCTCCCTTTCCCTCTTTTTCTCACTCAACACTTAACCTCTCTCTATCTGTCTTCTGCACACACACACACGCAAACATACAGTGCACACATACAGAGTGCACACACACACACACACACACACACACACACACACACACACACATACACGCACGCACACACTCTTTTCCACTAAGGTGGAATTTGATTGCCCTTTCAGATGAGTCCTCTTCAATATTCCACTCAGGACTCAAGGACAGAGGGAGAGGGGGAAGGTAGGATTTATGTGAGTGTGTGTGTGTGTGTGTGTGTGTGTGTGTGTGTGTGTGTGTGTGTGTGTGTGTGTGTGTGTGTGTGTGTGTGTGTGTGTGTGTGTGTGTGTGTGTGTGTGTGTGTGTGTGTGTGTGTGTGTGTGTGTGTGTGTGTGTGTTAGGGCTGGCAGGCAGACATGTGAGTGTGTATCAGTGTCTGTGTTTGAGAAGTTTCTTGGGATTTATGATGATTATTTTTACGGTAACAGCTGTCTTCTCCAGGACTAATCTCTCCCTGATCTTCGCAAGCGGGAAACAGAAAAGCTTGCCAGGACAGAAAAGACAAAAACACAAACACACACACACCCACACCCGCACTCGCACACGCACACGCACACACACACGCACACACACACACCCAAACACTATGTTCCAGAAAACATTGATTACAAAAGTAGGCCCTCGAATAGATGACACTACATCAATATGTTTTTCTATCTTCTTCTATGGTGAGGTGGGTATTCATCATCGCTCATATATTATTCAGGCAGCTTCTTAAAGCTCTGACGGGCGGCGTAGTTAAGTGTGGCTCTCCTTACCGTAGCGTACTGTAATGGCCTGATGCTGCCCGCTGAGTTCAAAGCTAAGTGGATGAGTGTGTTAAGAGGATAAGCCTGTTTGTCTCCCTAGAAAGCATGTGTACGGCATGCGCGCGCAAAGTGTGTGTGTGTTGATGTTTATATGTGTGCGTTTGTGTATTGGGGAGGGTGTGCGTGTGTGGGGGGGGGGGGGGGTGTTCAAATGAACCTGATGATGATCTCATAGTGATGATGATGCGTTCTTAAGGGCAGGTGAGTGAGTCATGGATGCCGTCAGCCCCCTGACTGGGAAATCAGAGCGGCAGCGAACATGTCCCCTCCGGTGCTGCCGTCATCTCACCCTACAGCTCAGTCCCTGTGCTGCGCTGCAACGGCTGTAACCGCTGCCTTGTCACCCCTTCACTGCCCTCCTCCTCCTCCTCCTCTCCTATTCGTCATCTCCATCTCCAGCCTTTCTTTCTCTTGCTTTACCCCCGTTCTCCCTGTTTGCAGTCTGAATTTCCCAGTAATCTGAGGGCAGGTCGTTACTTTAGTAGCCTTTCTTGCTCGTGCCGCTAGGCTGTTCCCCTCTGTCGTTCTCTTCCCTCTGTAGTGTTCCTCCTTTGCCTTTTCCTATTCCTCCTCCCTTCCTCTCTCGGCCTCTATTCCCTCTCTCTTTCTCGTAGTGGACGGCCACCGCTGCTGTTTGCTGCTTCACATCCTCCATCACACAGCCTGTCTCCCAGAGGCTGCTGCTGCTCCTCTCCTCCTCCTCCTCCTCCTCCTCCTCCTCCTTTCATTAGGTAAATGGATTCAGGTCCGCCGGCCGAGACAGAGACAGACGCTGGAGAGAAATACCCCCCCCCCCCATCCCCCCACCCACCCATCTCCACCCCCACAGCTGTCGCCCGGAGCCCAGCCCAGCCTCGATAATTCTCCGGCAGGGTTAATAAGTTCACTTCCTCCTAACATGATATCCATGAGACTCCTAAAGCAGTGATACGGCGCGGGCAACATGGATACGTGGACTTTGGTTGAACGCAATGCGCTGATGTCTGTCACCTCATCCGCCACGGGCGGGGCAGGGCGGCTCTTCTTGTCACGAAGAGGCAACGGCCCGCCATTGTTTACACACGAGCGCCGTGTTCCTATCCGCATGCCAAAGGGGCCGACCCAACTCAATGCCTCCACCCATCCCAACCCCTGCCAGGCCTCCCTCTCCCTCTGCCCCCCCCCCCCCCCCCCCCCCCCCCCACGCCGTGAGGGCGAGGTCTGGCTGGGCACGGCAGGGAGTGGGCTGCCCGACGCCGTCGCCTGGGAGGATACCTCCTCAGAACACAAACACATGCTCAGACAGAGCAAGGGGGGCATTATGGAGTGTTATGGGTTATGGTGGAGGATAATTATATCATCGGATAATTGCGTCTAATAGCCGCGTGGTGTTTGTTCGCCGCTCCAGTGTCAATATGTTTTAAATCCCGGGTCCTGAGAGCTCTGCTGCCTCATGGGAAAATACGGAGCGTTAGGGAAGGGAAGGGAAGACCCAGTAGATGGACCAAAACAACTTGGGTTAGTGGGACAGAAGAGATTATCTGTCCAAGGGTGTGCTGGGCTTTTCTGTATTCTATTTACTGTAAACTCTTTTTGTTACTTATTTTCCTGACACAGTAGGGCCACACTACTACTTGGTTCTTGCTTAGCTCTCAGTGTTGTGGCAAGGCAAACCATTCAGCGCACTGTGCCACGGCCATTGTTCGCTCCCTGACTAGAGGCTGTCCTCCTGTTTCAACCTTTGACCTTTCTTACTGTTAGCTATTGGGCTGATTAACATCAGTGCGTGCTTTCTAAAGTGCAGCACACTGAGGGCTTTTGTCCACTGCAGGTGTTGAGGGCTGTGTTTGTGTGTGTGCGTGTTATGTTTTTATTTCTCGTGTTACATGTTATTTTCTGTGTGTGTGTGTGTGTGTGTGTGTGTGTGTGTGTGTGTGTGTGTGTGTGTGTGTGTGTGTGTGTGTGAGTGTGAAAGGGTGTTTTATGCCACTGTGGGACCCCTGAGGCCCGGAGGCCTGTTCGCAAAGAAAGACCAGAAGCTGTTCAACTTCCTCCTTCACTGTTTTGTATGGAACAAGACTTCCAACACGATGTGCGGCTCGAAGCCAATGATAGCAAGGCATACTCACACACTCACACGCGCACACACACACACACACGTACATCTTTTGGAATTTTAGGTCTATTAGAACACCACCTTTAAGACGCGATAAAAAAGATCTGTCATTACGCTGGCTCTTGAAAATAAACCGTTGATCGGGCATTTTACCCAGGCTTTAGAGAGAAGGGAAGAAGAGAAGACCTGGCACGAAAATGTGCTAACCGTTACGTAAAACAAGCTCTTTAATACGGTTTAAATATAGTGCTGTGGTTGGACGTTGGCTGTGTGTGTGTGTGTGTGTGTATGTGTGTGTGTGTGTGTGTGTGTGTGTGTGTGTGTGCGTGTGTTTGGCAGAGCTATTGTCCCATTTTGTGTTTGCACTGTGATCTCTACACTGGCTTAAGCAGTCCGTTCTTTGATTGGTTGCGGGGCGATTTTTGGCAGCCCTGGCGGAAAAGCCGTCACGCCCCTGTCTTCTTCTCCACCTTCCTCAGGACGCAGCACCAAAACGAAGCCAGGGCCGGTGTGCCAGACCCCAGAAGAAGTCCAGCCCCAGATGTATAACGTTTATCAAACTGAGCGAAGTCGTACGCAACAGCAAGTTAGTCGGCCCCGGTGTTCTGGGGGGGGCGTAATGCGTCATAAGCTCAGAGTGTTTGATGGGAGCCTGGGCAAGAGTGGCGGTGGGGGAGGGGGGGGAGGGGGGGGGTTGGACTGGGGAACGGGGGAGGACTACGGCGTATATTATCCACGCTAAAGCCCTCTGGAGCCGCAGTCCTGACCTTTCCTGTTATGGAAATGTGCGGCTGTCAGATCCAGGCTGGGAGCCACACGCTGCCTGTTTGACTGGCCTCACAGGCCTCGTAGAGGGGGCGGCCCTCCTTTCCTCAGCACTCTGCTTTTAGTGTTTGTACTGTGGAAAGGCGGATTGTTCTGCGGGCTGGGCACAAAGTGTTCTTTTCTGTTATGTTCTAAGATGTTTTTTTAGGGGGGGCGGGGGGGGGGGGGGGGTTGAGTCGTTAATAATAATCCGTTCTTTAATGTTTTTGGAGAAGGCTTTTTTCTTTTTTGGGGGGGGGGTAAGTGTTCAAACAATATTGCAACTTTCCCATTGGGAAGTGCAGTATAAATAGTCCTCTTGTCAATAGCACGGTTTGGTCACAATTAACGGCAATTTCACGGTGCTTGGTGTCAGCCACTGGCCTATGGCTCTGGCCTGTCACTCTGATTAGAGGCTAACTGAGGAAAATAAAGCGACATGTTTTCCTTTGTAATGAAAGCAGAGCTGTGTTAATACTTAGACAAGCTGTTTGGGGAGTATGGAGCGCGGGGTGCACACTGCCCCCTGTGTCAGGGTGTGTGTGTGTGTGTGTGTGTGTGTGTGTGTGTGTGTGTGTGTGTGTGTGTGTGTGTGTGTGTGTGTTTCCCGGTCCAGTGTCGGAGCTCTGCGGGCCGTGCCCCCCCAACTTTCCAAATGATGTGATTAGAAAGCAATTTGCTCTCTGACACCCTGACCCAAAAGAAACACCTGCTTTATTAAAACAAAACAAATTACCACATTCAGCCTAGAGACGCAGAAAAACACACACACACACACACACACACACACACACACACACACACACACACACACACACACGCACACACACACACAGCTGAGAGGAGGGGCCGGCAGCCTGAATCGATAACGTGGAAGGGGGTTGTTCTAAGCAGCAAGTGGGGTTTTGAAAGCGTATCATAACACAATGGTTCCACCAGGGAACGGGATCCTTTCTCCTGCTGCTGCGCTGGGGGAGAGAGAGCGTGACCAGACTCTTTTGCTGTTTTGGTCCGGCCCATCGCGTGGGCCTGAACAGCTCACGGGAACAGAGACCAACGTGTGTGTTCAGCTTATCAGGCCTACGGTAATTACACGACCACCTAATCCACACGTTGGAGTCGCTGTGCACGTCGTCGCTGGGGTTGAAAAAGGCCTCGCCCAGCGCCTTACCTCGTGTGCAGCATCCCGGCCTGGTCGTCTGTTGGTAGAAACCCATGGCGGACATTTTAAGATGACTTTACTACTAACCACTGAGGCCTCTAATGAAAGTCTTTATTCCAGAATGTGCAGTATATAAAAACGGTTACAAGATATCCCTGTGACTGTACAGATTACAGGATTTAACTGTGAGAATCAAAGGTTAGAAAATCATAGCATACTCCATTGTTTAGCACGCCGTTTGGCATGATTCTAGAAACATCATCACAGGTCTTCACAAGTGGTTTAAGTGTGACACACACAGCAGCTAATTTATTTCACTGTAATGGAGCTGGAATGAAAGGCTTTTAAAAGAGGCTTTAATACTTGAAACAAGACCACAAGTCCTCTGTCCTGTCCCACTGAAGTAGCAGCATAGCAGCCGAGTAAACAGACAAACATCCCTGGCGAGGTTAAAAATAGAGAAACCCACCAACCACCCACTATGGGCCACAGGGATGATCTTCCGTTTTTCACTCCCTGAAAACACACTGCATCGGGGATTAGCTACCGTCTGCTGCTGTGACGTGTTTCCTCTTAGGAGAGAGATTCTCCCTCACCAAGCCATTGGAGCATGGCAACAGCCACGCCAACGGTGAACTGTGCAGCCACGGCACGTAGCTTAGAACATTTCCCCGTCACGTCCAGGCAAAGATTGTCAACAATTTGGACTGGGAGGCAAATCGCTTCAGGCGAATAGCTAAGCTTTTGTGTGTAGGGCGCTTTTTTTTTTTTTTGCCCGTGTAATATGGGTTCAGACGCAGTGAGGAATTTACAAATAGTTGGCATACCACGGTGGGAAAAGCATCCAAGCTTCAGATGACGACAGCTACATTCTCAATCAAACCGAAAAAAACGCATCTCATTTGCAATGGGATTGAATTGAGCCATCCGGAATCTTTCTGGGTATTGGAATTTTTAACCTCCTTCCCCTGGGGTCATGGTTCAAATGGGGTGTTCCTGATGTATGCCGTGGTTCTCCCTCCATGACCTGGCAGGGACGAGAAAAGGCCGGGGTCAGCGAGACGGGGCTGCCCCTTCTCTCCTCAGACAAATGGGCTACCCCCCTGTGTCCTTCACGAATCTCCACATTACAGTAAGATTAAGAACCAAAAAAATAAATAAAAACGCTGCCTCCTCATAATAGGTTTTTCTTCTCTTTTTTGTCTCTTCGTCCATCTGTCTCATTATGCAAATGAAAATAAAAGCTCTTTCGCTCTGTACGGTTCACTGGACTTTGACTCTCATTCAGTTTTCTTTTTCCCTCTCCTTCATTCGCTTTCCTTTCTCTGCCAGTCAGTCCGACTGAACGTGCTCTGCTGAATGAAAATTAAAACAGTTGGTGGCAATTCAAATGAGCATCGAAATGAACTTTTTTTTTTTATAATGCCATTAGGTAACCACAAGGCAGTACACAGCTGTGCCTGTCTGTGATTAAAAAAAATATTGCTGTCTCTGTGGCAAACCTTTTTCAACAACGTAATCCTTTATGTAGCCAGTGAAAGGCTGCCAAAAGGAGCAGCTTCAACGTGTGAGAACACTGACAAAGCTGTTGCTGCTCAAACTGCGCCAGACTGGTCTGATCAATTTCAATTTTGCTTGGTGTTTGATGGTTCTACACATCTGTCTAACTGGTGGTTGTAAGAAAAGAGTGTAAATATGATATTAGCATGTTAGCTGTTGGACTGACACCAACAGCTAAACACAGACATCTTAATTAGGGAGAAGATAGTTTATTTTACAGTCCCTGTCCTAATAGACATTAGTGTTATTGTCAGGGTACTAAAGAAGTAGAGAAAAACCAGGAACAGTGTTATACACACTGTATATATATACAGTATATACAGTATAATGCCAAAATAACTCCATAAATTGTGTTTGTAATATCAGTTGCATTATTTCATATCCTACACAGCATGTGTTTATTAGTTCGCAGTTCAACCATTATTAATTGAAAAATAATCTGAAGGGATGGCCGTGGAGTGTTACTCCCCTGGCCAGACAACCCTTACAAGGACATCAAACGCATGTTACCAAGTGAACACAAACACATCTGTCCCATGGAGGGTTTCCCAGTATTTATTGGCTTCTCCGTGACATCTTCTGGCTAATGTAAAGCGGCCATTTGTCTTTCAGAGACACGGCCTACTTTACGCCTGGAACACAAACGGCTGAATCGGTTCTTTCACCACTCCCTCTTTGGGCTTCTCCTCGCGGACAGACGAGGCTGCGGCTCTGGTGCCACTTCACTGGTGGGTTTGTCTTTGTTTGACAGAGAGAGAGAGAGAGAGAGAGAGGGGCGGGGGAGAGGGGGGGAGAGAGAGAGAAAGAGCGAGAGGGAGAAAGAGAGAGAAAGAGAGAGAGGGAGAAAGAGAGAGAGAGGGAGCGGGGAGAGGAAATGGTATAGTATGGTTGGGACTATAGAAGTAGAATGTATGTATGTCATAATTAGTATTGGATTCCATTTAAACTATTATACTATTAGAGGTCTGCCATAATAATGCACATTTTTACTGTGACATTGTCAAGAACAAGAACATTTTACATAAAAAGTTATGCTGCAAAATCCGTGTGATTATGTGTCAAAATGTTTGCAGCAGTGTGTGTGTGTGTGTGTGTGGGTGTGTTTGTGTGTGTGTGTGTGTTTGCGAAAAAGAGGACCTCGGTGAGAGAAAGCCCTGCGTTGCCGTGCCCTTATAAAGAGACAAGCAGGATATACTGTCCAAACAGTGAAATGCCATATTAAACAAACACCAAACGGTGGGTGGCAAGGGTGTGTGTGCCAGCGTATGTGTTTGTGTGTGTGTGTGTGTGTGTGTGTGTGTGTGTGTGTGTGTGTGTGTGTGTGTCTGTTTTAGAGGTGTGGCTAACCTATGTGTGAAGCCATCAGGGCTTGGAACAGAAGCAATATATCACCACACATTCCATACTTAAATAACCAGACGGAGGCTATATATTTCTTCTTTAAATATGTTCCGTGTCTGTGATTACATGTGAACATGGTCAGATTAAACATCTTTCCAGTTTACCACATGCGTTTCACATTAAAGTGACATGCCCTTGCATGGGTGAGTTGGGGCCTCTTGATTCATTGGGACCCCAGAGTTGGGCTCCACACAGAGAGGAATGTCACAACAACAGAAAGCCTTACCATATCTTGCCTCCCCCTTCATTTCCTTCAGACCTGTAGTCCACTGTAAGGAGCGGCGAGGGATCAAACAGAGCTGAAAAGGAAGTGACTAATGTTTCCGTCAAACTCCTTCTCTTCTCTCCGTCTCTCCCCCCTT
>JAPMUY010002068.1:132500-140000 GCA_026901105.3 Galaxias olidus | reverse complement strand
TTGTAGGTTGTCTGCAGTGAAAACTTTAAACCTGGCGTTTGCAGCAAATTACACATTTGGGAAAACCTTATTTCGCTACAATGTCACAGTTGAGAATGTGAGAGCAGGCCTGACCTTTGTCTCTGGGGGCTTCCTCTCCACCCCTGCACCAGGTGCAGAGCTCCCAGCGTGCACGGAGACACAGACACACGCACGGACCTTCATCTCTGTGATTCTGATCAGAAAGATTCCCAGGCCATCTTTCAAAACCCCACCCTCGCCACTCTCTTTCTTCTCCGTCTCTGTCTCACTATCTCTCTATCTCTCTATCTGTCCCCTCCTTAGCCCACGCTCTCCGTGGTTTGGGTTGCCTGTGAGGTGGTTGAGCTGTGAGTGTAAGTGAATCAGTCAAGCACTACGGCAAGCCCGTTATGTGGTGGATTGACCTTCAGGCTCTTCACATTGAGAGCATGCTGTGGGTGGGAAGACCCTCACGATCGTCAGCTCGCGAAAACCTCGGCATCGAGGCAGGCGAAAGAACAAGCTGAAACGAAACTTCACAATAGATTAGAGCGGTGATTCATCGATTAGATTAGATTAGTTTACGTCTAGGATGTAGTTGCAGTGATTTGTGTGCAGTGTAATTACAACACAGCACAAGGCAGTTGGCATAACATTGTGTTCAAGGGCCATTGGACTGTAATCTTACGACTTACATTACACGCACTAGTAAAAATACTGAACATTCAGCTCACACAACAACAAAAGGTTTATAGCAATAGCAACGATTAAAGTAAAAGTTTATTTAACTGCACCAAGAAATGAAAAGACATGGAATGAACTGAGGAAATAACTACTTTCTAGTTTTTAACAAGTTTTATTTATTAAGTCAAATATTGAGAACAACCTTTAAAATGGTATTTATCTGGTGCAAATTGTTTTTCAAATGTCACAGTGACACAGAAGTTCCCCTCTTGGCCGGGTCGGTATGTGTGAGAAGTGTGAACGCGGGGACACCGTGCATCACAGTCACCCTCGAACGTACAGACACCCCCCCCCCCCCCCCGGCCCCACGAAGTGTGTGGGTGTGCACTGACGCTCCACTGCGGAACCCCTCTGCTGTGGTGACGTTCTGGAGCACCAGGGGTACAGGAAAGCCCTGGCTTCATAGTGTGTGTGGGCGGTGCAACGTCTGAGTGCATGCACACAGGGTTGGGAGGTTTACGTGGCGGTGGTCTCTGCTCCGCTTCACGCCCACGCCGTGCTCTTTCACTCTTCACCCCAACGTTCACACTCCCATCTGTGCCATTAGAAACAGGATGTTAAACATTTTATTTTCTAATACATGAAAAACTCAGTGCTGTGCTGTGCTGTGTTGGGCTATGCTGAGCTGTGTTGGGCTGGGCTGTGCTGGGCTGTGCTGGGCTGGGCTGGGCTGGGCTGAGCTGGGTTGGGCTGTGCTGTGCTGTGCTGTACTGTGCTGTGTTGTGCTGTGCTGTGCTGTGCTGTGCTGTACTGTACTGTGCTCTGCTGGGCTGGGCTGTGCTGTGCTGTGCTGTGCTGGGCTGGGCTATGCTGAGCTGTGTTGTGCTGTGCTGTGCTGTGCTGGGGCTGACCGGGATCCCTTCCACCTCTGCTTATACAGCCAGACTTACGAACACACAGTACCCCATTGCACTGAGGCTGAGAAGGTTTTTATCAGTGTGTGTGTGTGTGTGTGTGTGTGTGTGAGAGAGCAAGAGAGGGGTAATGTCTCCGTGGTAATTAGGTCAGGACAAAGATCCCTTGGGAGAGGAGAGTGACACTGCCGAACCCGCTCGGCCCAATCTCAGCCAGATGAAAAGAAAACACTCTCACTACAGGTTCCACATGTCGGGGCCGAGAGAGAGGGGAGGGGAGGGGAGGGGAGGGGGGGGGGGGGTTGGATCTTGGATTTCCCGTCTTTCCTCTCCGCGGCCGTTTGATTCTGAAGCTGGAGGGAGATCACCCCGATGAGGCACCCATAACACCTCTATCTGGACCTCCAGTGTGTTTTCACAGTGTGTGTGTGTCAGTCTGTGCTCTGTCTCTGTGTGTGTGTGTGTGTGTGTGTGTGCGGGCGTGCGTGCGTGCGTGCGTGCGTGCGTGCGTGAGTGTGTGTGTGTGTGTATGTGTGTGTGTGATCTGCCGTGTATCTGTTTCTTCCTTTCTTTGGGGTCCTCTCTAATCCCCGTCTCCAGGCTTCCTTCCCAGAGCACTGGGGGTCTCTCTAAAGAAAACAGTGCAGGCCAGCACCTTGGAAATCCCTCCATCTCTCTTATTAAGTCCGGGGATGAGGACGGAGGATAGATTTTCCTGATTCAATTTAGCTCTGCGAAACCGGACCTGGGACGCGGCACTCAGAGAGGAGGGATGAAAGGCAAAGAATGGCAGGAGAGGGAAAATGCAAAAGCAAAAAAAGACATATGTAAGTTTACAAAAATCGAGTTAATTAATCATTTAGCGTTAGATTTTTCATTTCAAACCCCGTTATTCTCTGGCATTAGAATCGGAGAAAAGAGTGTGCATGTGTAAAACTGAATTGTGTTGGGGTTGGCCTGCGAAACGTGCTTGGCTTCGGGTGTGGCTGGAGATCAAACTTCCTTGTTCACGAGGGCAGCTGTCTCCACAGGCCTGATCTACTGAAGACGCTGTCTCCTCTAGAACCTGAAACGTCATCATTACTGATGGTGCAGAGAGACAGAGAATGGACAGAGATGGTGGCACAACAGTAGGGGTAATAATTCGGTCAGTGATCAGCCTGAAGAGATGGCCTATGCAGTAACATGGTGGTATCATGCTGACTGGTTTGATCAGGGTTATCATGCTGAACAATCAACCTCTGTTTTAAGGTATACGTCCCATGTGAACGCTCCTCCCTTATCATGATCACTAACGTTGTCATAGACTAGTTAGTAGCAGTGGAAGTAGTAGTTCATATGTATAATGTGTATCTGTTGTGAGATAACTGCAGCTACTATGAAGCCAATGCTCAGAAGAGGGTGTGTGTGTGTGTGTGTGTGTGTGTGTGTGTGTGTGTGTGTGTGTGTGTGTGTGTGTGTGTGTGTGTGTGTGTGTGTGTGTGAAGAGGAGAGCACAAAAGTGCAAGGCAGTCCAAGGTTTCCCCCCTGTTTTCACACCCTGATCCTGAGATGTGCACTCTCGTCTCACTCTGGGTTTTTGTTGTCTTTTCTTGTTTTCGTCGTTTTTTTTCTTTCTTTCTCTTTCTTTTGCCAAAGTGGTCAAAATATTTTACTGGAGTTTTCGATTCCCTTGTCTAGTCTTCTATTCTTTCTGTCTATTGTTCACTCTGAGCAGGCCTGTCAAAACCTTCATCTTAACACAATGGCATGTATAGGGCGTACTGAGACGCCTTGTGCATTGTGTGGAATGCGAGAAAATGTCACACTCCCCCAGTGTATTCAGATTGTGATAATAACAGAACGCGTGTGTGTGTGTGTGTGTGTGTGTGTGTGTGTGTGTGTGTGTGTGTGTGTGTGTGCGTGAGTGAGCGTGTTTGTGTGCACGCTTGCGCCCGTGTTTGTGTGTGCGTGCATGCGATTGTGTGTGGGTATGACGTGGACCAGGAAGAGGTAAGGGGCTCATTCAGGAAGCATTGTTTAAACACAGGAAAAACACAAAAACTATTGACAGATTGTCACCAAACCACCGCGCCATGGCTTGGATCCGGTAGGCCGCAACCGGAGTCTGGGGCTCCAAGTAGTGGGGGCTCCCCAAGCAACAAACCTTATCTGGAGCACAGAGTACACTCATCACCCTGGAATGACAGAGGAGAACAGGGGGGGCTCACACACATGGGGATGCCCCTGGCAGAGGGGGTGGAGAGGTGATTCAAAAACTCCCATCAATGCTAATACCCTGTGGTCTACAGAAGCAACTCAGAGCTGTTAGCTGGAACGAGATATTATTCTAGGGAGGGTTCTGCTCACCTTATGACTCACTTTCAACCCGTTAAATCCTCCACTCTAGTGTTTACTGGAGAGAGAGAGAGAGAGAGAGAGAGAGAGAGAGAGAGAGAGAGAGAGAGAGAGAGAGAGAGACCCCTCTCCTCTAATGGCTCTGTTTGCTCCTTGCCCATTAGAGCACTGTGTGCAGGAGTTGCCCTCTTGTAGACCCACACACCACTTAAAGGGCCCCCGGGAAGGGTTAAGTGTGGTTACAACAGGGTCGCGGAGGGGTCAGAGGTTAATTGTGGACCCTCTTAGAAGTCATCGCCAACACTGCCCACGCCTAGCACACCCTGAGGCCACCATCCTCCATCCACTCACGCACACACACACTCACACACACACATACACACACACACACACATACACACACACACACACACACACACACACACACACACACACACACACACACACACACACACACACACACACACACACACACACACGCACGCACGCACACTACGGCTACCGGCTACCGATAACAGGCCGGGCTGTATGTCTGCTGCCAGATAGATGCTGCGCCTGTTTCCAGCTGCATACTCTGCATGCCATGCCACAGAGAGCAAGGAGTTCAGGCCCTTAGTCTCTCCCCCCGGAATGAATGGGCCTTCCCCATATGGCTGCCCGTGCAGTGACCCAACCCCCAGTCGCAGCCAGAGCACCGGCCCACAGCACAGGTCAGCACAGCAGGCGAAGTCAAACGACAGGGACGGCAGATTTGGGAGGATAGCTGAATGAGGAGGAATGCTAATGGAAGGGAATTTCCCCTCTGTTTCTCGCAATGTGGGTCTCTATTTTTAGGGAACAATTGCGGTGTCTGTTCCGGGCCTAGCAGACAGAGGACACGGCTTTGTGTGTGTGTGTGTGTGTGTGTGTGTGTGTGTGTGTGTGTGTGTGTGTGTGTGTGTGTGTGTGTGTGTGTGTGTGTGTGTGTGTGTGTGTGTGTGTGTGTGTGTGTGTATGATTAGAGGCAGGATGGAGTGCAGCTAAGACAGCGAGAGAGCATAAGGAGAGAGGGAGGGACACAGATAGAGGGGTTGGGGAGGGAGGGGGGAGGGAGGTAATTGGTTGAGATGAAAAATGAGAGTCCTTGACCCTTGGATCCCTCAAGGGAGGGCTGAGAGTATGAAGCCCCTCTCTCTCTCTCCTTCTCGACCGCGCCCTCCATCCCTTGGTCGCTCCCTCGCTCGTAAAGATCCTTAACTACAGGGATGGATGCAAGGAGGGAGCGAGGGAAGAATGGAGAGGGAGGGGCAAACAGGTTGTACATGGGTGGGGTCGTCTTTGTGTGTGCGCGTGAGCGTGTGTGTGTGCGTGTGTGTGTGTGTGTGTGTGCGCGCACGCATAGCCAGGACTCAGCTGTCTCAGCCTCCATTAGTGCCTAACAGGACTGTCACTCTGGGCTTTTAGCCGTGCTGGTTAGCCTGGCAGACACCCAACAAACCCCCCCACCTCTACCCCCCACCTCTGCCCCCACCCGGGGCGCCGCCGCAATCCCCCCGATGTCTACATTACCATCCCCAAACCCATTTACCCCTACCCCACCCGCTGTCGCCTGGCTCCCTGGACTCCATCTACCACCACAACAAACGTCTGTGGACCCCCCCCCCCCTTCCAGCCACACCTATGGGAGCTAAAGCAACAGACTAGAGCGTTGACTTATAGGGTCTGGTTGCAAACTCAAAAGAAAATGTAATTCTTGTGCAGGAGCAGGGGTGGAATACAGGAGGATACTACCACGTGTGACGACCCACAGTTTGATGACCTGCAGTCTGTGAAGCACTCCAAACACAGGTGCATTGTGGTCCTGGTTGGGATCAGACAGGCGTGATAGGTGCAGGGTGACAGGTGTGGCCCTGTAATTACAGCAGAGGTTTGGCGACTGGGTGGAGTGCCCCCTAGAGGCCTCTGACTGACAGGCAGGGCCCCCACAGGACGACTCAGCCCCAGCAACGTTTAGCCCACCTAACAGACGACTGGCACGGGGATACAGGTCTGCTACTTTCCCATCGTTTCGGTAGGAGACAAGTGCTGCACTGGAGAGAGAGACGCCATGGCAATGGGCACGGCAGCGGAATGGCCGAACGGGGCTTTTGTGTGAAAGAAAAAGAAACTTGAAAGAGAGAGAGAGGGAGAGAGAGAGAGAGAGAGAGAGAGAGAGAGAGAGAGAGAGAGAGAGAGAGAGAGAGAGAGAGTTAGAGAGAGTGGGTGTGTGTTGAGTTTGGACGAAGTGAACAACCTCCCCAACCAAACATGTACACATTTTACCAAAAAGGCTGACGAAGAACTAAAGGAATAGAGAAAGCTCTTGAATCTAAATCTCTCAGCTGTGGGTTTGCGTCGTGAAATTGACGTTGCACAATAAGAGGCCCACAGCCATGACTTGATTCTCTCATAGAATCCTCCTCTGATACGCACAAGCACACTGGCATGACTCATTTGAGGACGTTGTCAAGACACAACGATATATAGATGAAGGGAGCCGAAGACGAAAATGAGTAAGAAGGGAGTGAGGAGAATTGGAAAAGAACAAGAGGTGGTTGGGGGGTGGGAGGGAATTGCTAGAGAAAGAAAAAGGGTGGGCATCTGTGAAAAGGAGGTAAAGTGCGTCCTTGTTAAACTCCAAGCCATATGGCCAGCATCTGAGCTGGTTCGGGAGGTGATTTTTATGACTGCTTTTATGGCTTGGCTAGCTCACACTGTTCAAATGAGAGACTGACGGCCTGCCTGCTTGCCTGCATGGCTTGTTGGCTGACTCGCTGCATTCTACCATTCATTTGATTGAGTGGAGGGGGGGAAACATGAATAACGCTTTTGAACATCTAACGTTTTGGATTCGGGAATACTGAGCAAAAGCCGAAGTGCTTCATCTTGAAAAAAGATTGGTTTCGGGCTGTTTTTGGCGCCTCTGTCTCTGTGTCAGCCTTTTCTCCACATCCTCCTTGCTGTCCCTCTCCTATACCTCACGCGACCCCACCTCCCCTCCGTCTCCTCTTCCAGGTCCACCCACATCCCCACCTCCCCTCCATCCAGTCATCCTGTTCCACCAACATGTAGAAACCATTTCGGTTGTAGCAATCATAATTTTCCTCATCCTGACTTCTGAAATAATGCCAATGTCTTTTTCTTTTTTCTTTTTTTTCTTTTTTTTACAATAAAGACTTTCAGCCATCTGCCAGATGGATTGTGGGTAAAGGCTCCCTTTTGCTTTAAAAGGAGGAGGCCTAATGGCAAAATAAGTGAGACGATGTTGGTCTGGAAAGAGTGCATGAACCTCTTCCCCTGGGGAAAGGTTACGTGGCCTCTCCGTCTGCGTGTTCACCCCGATAGCTATTATAATCAACTGGCCAGTATTATTATCATGTTTCATAATTATTACTGATAACTGTGGGCACACAGTTTGTATGTTGTAATATGTGATTGCTTGGCCTGGCCTTTTAAAATAGGCGGGCAGTGCAGCTGCTTTATGGGAAGCTGCCTTAGTGTGGATTCACACACATACATTACATCTGTCATGCTGTAAAGTCTCTTT
>JAPMUY010002068.1:12500-130000 GCA_026901105.3 Galaxias olidus | reverse complement strand
TCTCGTGGATCATGAAGGAGTTTCTTCTCTCTGATGACACGATAAGCAGAACAGAGCAGCTTAGTGCTCTGCAACTATGAAACCTGACCACACATGAACCTTTACCTACACACACACACACACACACACACACACACACACACACACACACACACACACACTCAATCATCCACAGTAAACTGCATCGTCTGAGCACACAGTACGTTGTTTGGCATTCTTCAGGCTCAGTGGACCCAGACAGAAGGGACTCCAGGTTATTGCGTGCAGGTCAGAGGAGGATGGGACGTTAAATGGAAAATGGCCAGGTGCCAAGTGGCAAAGTGCCCTTCCAACCGCCCACGACCTGTTTCATACGCACTCCGCCATCGCAAACGTCTCATCAGTCAAAAAACAAGTTTAGGGCATGGAAGTGCATGCTGTACTTGTGGGAATGTGTGCGTGCGCGTGTGTATGTGTGTGTGTGTGTGTGTGTGTGTGTGTGTGTGTGTGTGTGTGTGTGTGTGTGTGTGTGTGTGTGTGTGTGTGTGTGTGTGTGCATGTGTGTTGGAACATAAGTGTTTGTGTAAACCATAAAACTGAAGGGTACGCCAGCCAGTCAGAGGCTGTGTTTCACAGACAGAGGAGGACAGTGTAAAGAGTCAAGCATGGCGTCGAGCAGACAAGTCCAGAGGACACGGAGACATGTCATTTTGGAGCCCACCCTTCTTCCTGTAAAGGCCCGTAAAGATGAGTGATAACCCACTCTCCTCGGCCAGACGAGTGCACGTGCACGTGTGCGATAGAGAGACAGGAGATGGGAGACTGAGATGCTTTGTTTGTCTGCACGTTCTAGGAAATGATGGTGCTTCCCCTTATCTGTCCATCAGTGGAGGGGAGGAAGGAGGGGCGGGCGTGGTCACACACCCTGTTGTCAAACACCGTGGAGCCTCTTACCTCTGGCCTGTCATTCACATTCAACACTCAACTGAGAGCAGAGAGGGGAGGGGGGGGGGGGGGTACAAAGACGGAGGGCGAGAAAGTGGATGTGGCAACGTTGGTCCCCTTAGAGGTTAGCCATTAGATGCCAACTCAACTTGGTCTGCTCTAACCCCATGCCTTGATGAGGGTCTTTATCAGTTAACCTATTGTGTCCTGTTTCCCTTCCCCTGGCGTATTGCTGCATGCTACACTCTAAAGTAGAGTACATTACAATAACATACTGAAGTATCAACATCCAGTAGTTGAATGTGAGCTACTTACTCCAAAAATCTTTGTGAGAACATGCAACGCGGTACGTGTGTTGAGTCATTTCAGTAGCCTGGCACCACTGGACTGTGGGTTGTGTCGTGTTGCTCCAAGAGCTGTTAGCGTTAAGCACTCCCAGTAGGAAGGCTGTAACCATGGTGAGTAGAGTAAAACAAAGGCTGCTCTATTGAATACTGGCCACCGCCAGCAGTTAAAGTGGTGATATTTAGCCCTATCCCACCGAGTGCTGTTAGTTCCAAAACAGTAGATAATGATGACTGTGACTGGGGTTTTTTTTTGTAGCCGTGCAGCCTTCCCATGCCCATTCTCTGTGGCCCAGCCAGGGGAGGGCCAGACTGGGCATGTGCGAGCTGGAACTGCCCCTCTGAGAACCAGGGGCAGGCACAAAGCCTTAGTGTGCTGAGTTTGCACTGGGAGCTAAGCATTGGGCAAGGTTGAGCAAGTTGAACCCGGCACTAGTTAAAATAGACTTATTCGCTCTGCATTTCTCTTCTCTCTTCGTTTTCAAAGTATGTGTCTGTCTGTGTGTTTTTCATTGTATGCATGTCTATCTGTCTCTCTCTCTTTCTTGCTCTACTAATCATTGTAATCCGTGTAGGGAACGGCGTCGCATAAATCACATGGCCTCTGGATTACTGTATGAAAAACAACAGAGCAGAGAGGGAGGGAGGTCAGCCACGTAGTTCAGATTAAGCACCGACGTGATTTACGTCTGAACCCCCCCCCCCCCCCTCCCCGTGATCTCCACACAATCAACGGGGCTGTGACGTCATCAGTCTGAGACCGCTCGGCTCAGACTGGGTGAGATTGGAGACTTATCTATGGCCTGACTATAAATAACTCTGGGGGGGGGGGGTAAAGCAGGGATGAAGGGGAGAAACAGGTGAGGCAGGTCAGGAAAATGGTCAGCGAGAGGGGTGAGATCCAGGTGACGGGGGAAATCCCTTCTGAGCTCACGCGGCTATTTGGAGGCCTGATCCGCCAACTGGGATCCGTGCCACATCGGAGGATTCAGGAGGAATTCCCCAACGCCCTCTCCTGCTCCCTTCGCCCGGCTGTTTACCCCAGCACCAAGTACACGTTTCATCCTGCTTACTACAAAACACCACAACCACACCACAACATAACGCTTGGAACATCAGTGCACTTGTGAAGCTGAAACTGGATTGTACTAAAATAAAAACCAATGAAGATTTCGCTGGCGGTTGTCTGAAGGTTTGGTCCTTGGTTCATGCTGGTGGTTGTCTGAAGGTTTGGTCCTTGGAAATATAAAAACACCCCACTTTATTTACAAATCTGGATAAGGATAAACACTACTGTGAGCGGGTGGGTCTCCTACTAGTTTATGTGTCCAGGTTCCTAATCCCTAAAACCTTCATAATCCTACTCATTATGTCACAGGGCAAAGGCTGCATTACAATAAGATATTAGGTACCCTAACCACCAACCACCATCCATTACCACTGTAGTAACCAAGTGGTGAGGTTAGGAACAGTCCTGGACAAAGATCATGTCAGAAGCCTTTCTGCCAGCGTTATTTTGGAAGCCAATTTAGATTTAGTCTCACAAATGTGGGTTTTTTACGTTTGTTTTTTTTGCAAGTTCATCGCTAGTTCTTCAGATACATGAGTCCATTTCTGTTTCATTAGTAGTTTTCTCATTTATCCTATAACCCTGGAGCTAAGATGACTCAGGGTTTGAATGGTACACATTTTATTTTAACAGGCCTATTAGGCAAAAGCAAATGTGCTGAAGGATGCATTAAGCAAACTGACCGCAACAAAAAGATTTGGCAACTGTCATTTCAACACAGAAATTAAATAACACACCGTATGTGGGTGAAGCCAACGGACCCCTAACCAATGAAAAACAACCCCAAAAATACTGTCCATTGATCCAGTTAGTTCATTGTCATCTAGTCCTTTTCTATTTCAACCTACAGCATGTGTATGTTTTAGACTTCAAAGTAAATCTTAGTTTAGCTTAGTTCATTTCTTTTCTAGTTTAAATCAGCTTTTTTAAAAATAGATACTCTGTTAATACTCACATAAAACTATTTCACTCGTGCATTCAAATGAAACGAAACAGTGCTTGAAGTTTGTCCACTGGTACGAGATGAATTGGTTGGCCTATAGTCTGTGTGTGCTGTGATCATGCTAAACCCAGGGCTTTCTGGACCGTCAGTAAAGGGCACCCGCTCGACCCTTGACCCCGGAGTGCCTCAGCCCAGGCTGGGGGGGGTGTGGCGGCTCAGTGTGGAGCTGCTGTCTCCTGTCCAGTTTGACCTTACACTCCGTCTCTGTGTGTCCGAGCTGGGGTTGACCTCGGCAACATGGCCGCTGGCTCTGTCTGAAGTGTGAAGACGCTGACCCACAGCTGACCGAGGTGCAATGCGTAGGTTTCGCTGTCCCCGTGGGAGAAACGTTGTCTAGTGTGTCAACTTCAAGCGGCGCGTCCCCGTGTTTCCAGCACCCACTTGCCCACCCCCTCCCTCGAAAACAAACAGGCCGGCTGATATGAAAACAAACATGTGTACGAGCAGCGACTCACTTTTCCTGCTCACCTCCCCATAGCTAAATAAACATGTGGAGGAAGGCAAAGGGGTTAATAGGGCCAGGTTTAGGGAAAGGGGGATGGAGGAGGGGGGGCGGGGGTAGATATGGGGCTGGGGTGGGGGGGGGGGGGATTGGAGAGGGAGGGAGGGTAGAAGGAGGCAGGGGAGAGGGTGGGTAGGGGAGAGGGAGGGGGGGGGGGTTGAGGGAAGACCCAGGGGAACTCATTATTCTAAGGCAGAGGACACATTAACCCACACGCTGGGTTATTAAAGTACACTGCACACACTCAAGCACACAACATTATTTACGCGCACACAGAGACTGACTCCAGATTCCATTCCTTTGCAACACGTGCAGGCTTATTACCCGGTGCCATAAACACACGCCGTTGTACACACATCGAGTCACTGGAGGCAGTTACCCTGTTCCCCCGGTGGGTCTCTGCTCTGGCCTCGTAACGGGACCGGGGAACACGCCTGTGGTTCCTCGTCCACAGTGCACCAGGAGGGAGTGAGAGTTAGGACACCGTAGCCACAGGGTTCTTTCAAACAGTTTCAATAAAAGTGGCCCTGCCTACAAATCTTTTCCGTTCCTACTGTCACCTTTTAAACGGGTTGGTCTTTGTTTATTGTAGTTTGTTTCACAATCATCAGTTAAATTGATACAGTAGTTAGCCATGACGCCAATCTCTTCCCTCTCCACCCCCCCCCCAACCCACTCTCCAAGCCAATCATTGCATGAACATAAACATCTACTAAAGGAAAACATGTGTGTGTGTGTGTGTGTGTGTGTGTGTGTGTGTGTGTGTGTGTGTGTGTGTGTGCGTGCGTGCGTGCGTGCTTACGTGCGTGCGTGTGTGTGTGTGTGTGCACGCTACCCTCTGCATGTGACCCCGGGTGTGAGAGCCAGGAACGCCACACTGGTTCCATTAAGGGCCAATCAGGCCCACTCTGGTTTGGGATAGGGATCAAACCCCAAACAGTCACTATTGCAGCAACCCAGCTTTATTTTTATTTTTTTCAATCTCCCATTCGATATTTCTCTCTCTCTCTCTTGCTGTTCCCCCATCTTTGCCCTCATCTCTGGTGCCCTGCCTCCTCCAACCCCCCACCCCTCTCAGTGATAGAGTTTCACTGCCTAGCTGCCTTCCCTTCGCCCCTCTTACGCTGGCGTGCCTCGGCCGAAAGATAAATAAGCCGACGGAAAAGAAAACAGAAGATAAAACACCGGAAACCTGGTTTGGGAGTCAAACAGTTTATTCTCATTTGTTTGGTCTTATTCCCTCAGGTGGGTCTTGGTCAGGTGACAGCCATTGTTGTTGCTCAATAGTTGACACGGGTGCTTGATATTTCTCCTCTTCGATGTGCTCTCATTCTGGCCAGATAAATGTACAATGCCTCTGCCATGCTGCAGTTTCCAAATACAAACTGATTCAGCGAATATGCTGGTTCATATATGAGAAGATCATTGTCTATTAGATTTCTTTGAATTGGTTAATAGGCGCAGTAGTAATTATCATGCGTATAACAATTATCTGCAAGGGGAGTTCAATACTCAAATAGATTTGAAATGACCCACACACTAGTAAATGCAACAACACACACACACACACGCACAATGAGAAGGTTATAAATGATTTTAACTGCCTCTTTAGACCAAAGCTAAAGTGCTGGAATGGAGGTTTCTGAGTGTTATTGGTTTGTGTTTGATGTCTGCTATTAATGGCATAGACCTCTCAGCTAGGATAAGACAGTACACACACACACACACACACACACACACACACACACACACACACACACACACAGAGATTATCATATCACTGTGGTCGGGCAGCCCAGCCATTTACCTTGTCACTATGCCATGTGTAGCGCGGTACTTGATGGCTTTAAAGCCCGGACAGCCTCGGTCATTAGTCAGGTGATGTGCCACTCACTGGGGATCAATGGGCCTCTAATACACTGAGGGGAGGCGGGTGAGAAAGAAGGAGCGAGTAGACGTGATGGAGTGAGTGAGATAAGGAGAGAGTGATTGCACTCTTAGCTTGGCATTAATCAGCCTTCTCCCGGCGCACTAACCCACAGCTCTTTAGACAACACGGGGGGCTCGGCAGGGGGGCTCTCCCGTAATAGCCTGTCCCACCCGCTGTATTTATGAGGTGTCCTCCAAACAACACCATCTCTCTAACCACTCCCGTAGTAACGCTTTCATCACTCTTATTGGCATACGTCTTCCGAACCTGCGCATCCTGCCGTGTGGGTCTGCGCACGTGTGTTTTCTGTGTGTGTGTGTGTGCGTGCGTGAGTGCGTGCGTGCGTGCGTGTGTGTGTGGACAAACCCTGTGACCCCAGGTGTTGTCGGAGCTTTTGCGGGGTTGGAGCTGGCTGGAGGGGGGCTCTATCCTGTGAAGCTGGTGATAATCCTTAAAGTTCGACCAAAGCCTGCAGGCCCTCACCTTGCCTCTGTCAGGCTACGTGCTGGCTGTGTGTCTCATCTGTCTGAATGTCAGCGTGCCGATCTGTCAGCCTGCCTATCGGCTCATCTATGTGACCTCTACACCCGCATGTAAATAGGCTCAAATTGTTGCTCACTGTTGACAGCGGATATTTTACAGGAACACACACATTCATAGCTATGAAATCTCACAAAAGCAACATAAGCATGCACACTAAAAGCCTTCCTGCTTGCTACCTTGACAGGAAAAGGCAAAGCAGCAACGATAACCGCAACTATAACTCACAAGTCACTCTTTGGGCAAAGGACAGCATAGCTATCATATGCATAGCGCTCACACAGAGAAACGAGTTTTCGAAAGCCGGTGCATTTTTGCGGTTATGCATTGCAAAGGAAGGGCCAAGTGAGCAAAAGGGAGAACGATTCTGATAAACGGGGGGAGTGAGACGGGGGAGTGTGCATGTGCGTAAGTGTGTGTAGACGCCTGTGGCTGTGTGTGTCTGATTGAGAGGGGAGGGTTTTGAGTACCAGGCTATGCGGGTGGGAGAGGGTGCGTCTGGAAAGCATCAGTGCAGGGTGTGTGTGTGTGTGTGTGTGTGTGTGTGGTAGCTGTGTTGTTTTGCCTCTCTGGTCTCTGGCTTGTTAACCTTACAGGTCACAGGCAGCTTCAGGTGATGAAGTCAATACCTGGCACACATTTCGAGAAAAACAACCTCCTGCACTCACATGCACACACACACACACGCACACACACACCCACACACACACAAAAGCCAGTAAATGCATTCCTACTTTTTTCCCACGATTAAAGAAGCCCACATTACACTTGACATTATAAACATAGTTAATCTTTGGCCCAGGTCTATGTATGTCTGAAATACTTTAACACAGAATAACCATAGAGAATAGATGTGTGTATTAAACAGCAGCTAACCAACTGTATTTGATTGTGGTCCACATCTCCCTCTCTCCATCTCCTGAAAGCCCAGATTAGCTTATCTGCAGGTGAAATCATATCTCTCCCTGGGATAAGTCAAGCTGGAGTCTCGTCTCAACAATGCCGCGTTGTCCTGCCACGAGCAGAACACTTCCAGGGCATAAGGAAGGAGCGAGAGCTCCTCTCCTAGGGTGGCGCCCCTTCACTTGTCTGTGTGTGTGTGAGTGTGTGTGAGTGTGTATGTGTGTGTGTGTGTGTGTGTGTGTGTGTGTGTGTGTGTGTGTGTGTCTGTGTAATACAATCCCTGGCAGCTGGTCCTGTGTACTGTATGTTTCCCAGTAAGGCAGGCCCAGAAGTGGTGTTGAGTTACATGCACCTCCAGTGTTGATTAGGGGTGAGGCGGGGTGAGGTGGGGTGGAGGTGAGAGACGGGGGCTGGTGGAGGAGGCCTAGAGGCTGGGAGGGCGCGGGAGGGGGCTCAGCGGGACAGATGGATGGGACCGGTTGATTAGGGCCAGTGCCTGACACCCGGAGCACTCCTGGCACTTTGACCCTTCCAGTCTGGCATCTGAGAAATGCATTTGATCCCTGCGGCGGTCAGGCGCGCACGTGTGTGTCTCTGTGAGTGAGTGAGTGAGTGAGTGTGTGTTTGTGTTGTTGTCTTTGAAGGGGTGTGGATGACAGGGTTTCTCAGAAGGCGGCCACCAGAGAAGACCGAGGAGAGAGGCATTAAGGAGGAGGAGGAGGGACAATGGGCTTCTTGGAGTTTTGTATAATAAATGCAAACGACTAATCACAAGAGGGAAACATCTACCATGTCATTTAGAGCGGCTCCTTTGTTCTAAATGGCCTGGGCTGCCTTTTGGCTAGCCCTGACGATCACCAGATGCAGGGGAGGGGCTGGGTGATAAAAGAACACATGCCCTAACACTAACAAGACGCAACAACAATGCTATCTAGTGGGCACACCATGTAAAAACATTTTATTGGCATAACTTCAATACACAAAGGGTTTCCTTTTAAGTAGTTGTGTCCTAGACAACTTTCAACAAGGTAAGCCAAGGTGAAATCATTTGGATAGGCTACTTTTTCAGTTTTCGGTTGCCTGGACAACAGCATGGAATGGTGTGGGAGAGGAGTTAATGTGTCCCAACGCATTCCATACTCCCTTCTACTCCCCCCTCCACCTGGTCCTCGCTGCTCTGTCTATCCCTCACTCCACTTTCTGGGGGAATTCCCCTTTTGTCTTTGACCTTTAAATTCCTCATAGAAAAAAAAAGAGCCAGTTGTGTGCGTGTTCTCCATGCCACCCTGTGAAGTGTTATAGGATTCTCAGCTATGCAGCCATTGTGCATTGAACTTGCAAGCCAACACTGGGCATCTGGCTCCAGTTAGTCGTCTCCTGTTACCCCTGACCCTCCTGGGTGAGGCTCTCAGGATGGCCCGGTTACTGCTGCTAATGTATCGGGGCCAGGCTCCGGTGCCCGTGATCCATCTAGGCTGAGCAGCAACACTATCACAGTAACATATCTATCACACGGCCTTCTCACGTTGCACTAGGAAGGGTTCTTAAGTAAATAATCATTATTTGCATTCTCGCGAGTAGTCTTAAAACTGTTTGGTTGGGCTTGTGAGATTTGTATTAATGGAGGTGTTTCACGGGCCTTTTTATTGTAGTGCTATACTGCCCTCTATTGGTAGAACAGAACACTGCACAAGAAAACATGCCAAGTATAGCTGCTGCAGCTGTGAGCACCAATGGTAAACTATAACAAAACAATCAATGAACTATGTATATTGTGGTGATACAAATCATAATTGTTCACACATACCACTGTCACAAATTGGGTGAAAATACCGTTGTTCTGTTTAAGTCTTTGGCAGGGTTAGTAATGTATAAAGTCCATTAACCTCCATACAAACAGAAACTAAATTCTGCCAACAACATAGGGACAGCTAAATCTTATAAATGTTTATTTGAAGACTTTACGGTCATTTAAAAAGCAAAAATTAAGACCACATCACTCCATACACACTTCTGTTGAGAAAGATTGTGTAAGGTGATGGGAATACTACTCTCTTTGCTGTTGATGTTTCAATTTTGTTGCAACACATCGTAAAGGCACCAAAGTTCAAGGCAGTTACAGCAGTAATTACAAACTAGGGTTTATTGTCAGAAGGCAAGGCACAGCACAATGACTTTATTTTGCTTGGTAAGTGGTATGGTCCACAGTACTGGGTGACTACATGAGAAGATATGGACAATTCCATCCATTTGTAAAACCTAACACAAGATTGTTTATCCGTGACTGCATTTAAACAACTGGTTGGTCAGTTCTGTCAGGTAATGAACCGCAAACAAATTATGTCTACTGAAGGAAAACTGTTCCAAGACTGTAAATTCTATGATGGCTCTGGAGCCAGGCTCTTCAGGGCTGGGTGAAACGCATGTATCCCTTTCCAGAGGGCAGCTTCTTGGTTTCGACGCCGTTAGGGAACAGGGCAGCGGCCTCAGCGTCAGACAGAGAGGGGACGACCATGACCTTCTCACCCACCTGTAAAAACAACAGAAAGTGTGTGTGTGTGTGTGTGTGTGTGGATATGTAAATGTGTGTATGTGTTTACAGATATATAAGTGTGTGTATATAAGAGCGACAGAGAGAGTGCATTTACCTTCCAGTCAACAGGGGTGGCCACCTTCTTTTGCGCTGTGAGCTGCAGTGAGTCGATGGCCCTGAGGATCTCGTTAAAGTTCCTGCCTGTGGTGGCGGGGTACAGGATGGACAGCTTCAGCTTCTTGTCTGGGCCAATCACAAACACCTGAGAGGCGGGACCAGAGGAGGAACATGTCAGTGAAAAAACCCAGTTCAAATCAAATAGTGTGTGTGTGTGTGTGAGTGTGAGTGTGAGTGTGAGTGTGTGTGTGTGTGTGTGTGTGTGTGTGTGTGAGACAAAGAGACTCACACAACGAGCGGTGAGCGGAATTCCATCCTTGTCCTTCTCGTCGGGGTCCAGCATGCCCAGCTGCACGGACAGAACTCTCTTGTCGTCAGCGATGATGGGGAAGGGCAGAGGACCAGACCGATCCCCGTGTGCCATCACATCCTGTAGAGACGTGCAGATGGATTAGGAGGAGTTGGACCTTTACTTACTCTCTCAGTATTTAATTTAAGTACATACGTGTATTTAACCAAGGCAAAATTATAGGTTGCAATTATATGGTTGCATAGCAAGTTTTTTGTAAATTTTAAAACATAGTCTGACTGTCTAGCTGTATGGGTTTCTTACTTAAAAAAAATGGTAGAGAATTACAATGTTTGTGTCTCCGGCCACAGTAACATAGATCATGTGTCCTTTGAAAGTGTTAGGCTGCATGAATAATGGATTGGCTAATCAACATTTGGACATCAGACAAACCAAATAGTCCAAACTGTGGGAATGAGTCTCTCTGCTAGTCACAATGGTTCAGCCAGAGGCAATGACAAGTGTGGGGGTGTGTCTGTGTTTGAAGTAGAGGCAAAGAAAATAAAGGGAAAGACTAACATCCTAACAACTTTGCAAATAATTTACTTAATACAGCAAAGATTAAAAGCCAGTTAAAACAGATCCAATCAAAAGTGGACCTGTGCGAGGCACCAGGATTCCTGGTCCGCTGATCTCGCCACCCTCTTGGACCATTCACAGGTCTTTGAGAGGGGGGTGCTGCTGTAACTTAGCAACCCAGCGTGTAGAGCCAATCAGAAGGGATCGAATAAGTTCAAGGGGAGCCATTGCCCTACTCTTTTCAGTGTGGTGTGGCAAGTTCACATGTAACGCATGAGAGTATGAACAGTATAAGGCCTGGTTGTACAATTTTTTTCTGTTAGGAAATGATAAGTATGTGTAAGATTTACGACTAAGAGAATTCAAAAGAAAACAATCTTGCAATTGAATTTATTATTAGACAGTATTGTGGACAAATGAGGACCAATATCTTTACGAAAGAACAAGACCGGCTCAGGTCAGACTGATCACTAACCAAATTAAGGATTGGCTTATTTCTTGGAAACAAACGTTGTGTCACCAGTACTGTGCATACGTTTTAGGCAGGGGATGCTGTTTTGAAGGAGAAGGATGGTCACACCAAATGTTGATTTGATACAGATTCGCTTTTACCTCACTTTGTATTTTATGAATTGATAAAAAAAAAAAAACAATGAACATTTATATTTTAAAAAAATGGATTCTTACTTTAAAGACTTCACACCTGCCAAAAACGTTTGCACAGTACTGTAGTTACACTCGCTCCAACTGTCCACACATCTGCCTAGTGACTAGTTACACACACACAGCCCCCCGCCCCCCATATGTTACCATGTCAGTCTCTTAAGAGAATGAACCATCCTAAAATTAAATCTATTATAATATGTAGAAAAGTAGTATTATTAGAGCTAGTTTAGATGTGGGCCCATGGGTTTTATCACGCTGCCAGTAGCAGAGCAGGTAATAAGCACAACGTGCCGCCTCACTGTAGGCCCAGTTATCTCACCCCAGGTCACTGATACACCTGGGGCGATTTTCAGTCTAGGCCACCATAATGACATATTTAACGGAATATGAAAAACATAATTTTAATCACCCTTGCTGATGGGAAAACTTGAAAGAAAATAGCTCCATTCAAAAAAAAATAACCCAAAAAAAAAAAAACTACAATGTTTTAATCCATCTGCTTCAAATCACATTTTGGTTTGGAAACCCAATGACCCCATTACCCTTGGTGGAAAAACGGGGCCGTTGTTGGACAGATTGAAGAGCCCTCTGTGGGAAGTTAAGCCTTGTCAGGGAAAAAAAATACCGACTCTTGGCTGGTCCCAGAAGGAATTTGCCATGGGAGTAGCAGGGGGATATAAGCTTTTTGGGTTGGGGAATCTCTGAGTAATTGGGTTTGTGTGTGGGGGGGGTGCAGCCATTTAGATAGGGTAGTAAATCTAATGGCTACACATTATTCTGAGCATAAAAAGATTATCATGAGACCCATTACTCACTCCACTCCCAAACTCTGGCCTGCAATTAAGTGCTGGAATGCAACCTCTTTCACTATTTAACAAAGATCACAAAGTCATGCATCGTGTATGTATACTTATATTAATTACATACATATATAAAAGCATATTCCAGAATCCAAAGTGTGTGTTTCTCACTACCTTGCTCCAGGCGAGATGGTCCTCGACACTGTCAATGGACAGAGCGATCATCTTCACGCCCCGCTTCTTGAACTCATCGCTGACCTTGGCAGCGCAGGCCAACTCAGTGGTGCAGACGGGGGTGAAGTCCCTGGGGTGGGAAAACAGGATGCCCCATCTGCAGGGACCAGAGGAGACGTGACAAAGGCAGAGTTAAGGAACGAGACGGAAGGCAAATGGTTTAAGAGGAACCTGATGCACTCCAAGGGATAAAGGCGTGGGATAGAGCAGAGAAAAGTGGGAAGAGCAGAACGAGAGACCAAGAAAATCTTCTGGGAGGAAATGCCAGAACGCATACTCCAAGGCTAGAACAACAGGTGGCTGGGAGTCGGGAGTATCCAGGCCTAGGACTCTAAAAGTCCAGCTGGATCTGGGACTGTAATAAGGGCAAAGAACAGAGACGTGATGTCTCACACGTATTGCATCTTACATAAGTGGACTGTGTCATCGGGTCCAGCCCTTGCGGCCTAAGTCTCTCTGCAAAATATGAGCTTCACAGTGTTTTAGTACGATGAGCATAAGTTCCTAAAAGACAGAGGTATTGGTGCAAGGCTCGATTAAAAGTAGCCTAGTTGTCTTAACAGAAAAGCCATGTGACACCCTGGCTAAAGTAGGGAAGGAGAATCACATGACAATGTTGAAAAGGTCACAGACAATAGAAAAAGTAGAAGTCTTAGTGAAGACTGGAGTGTTGCAATGTGGTGGCAATGCATCAAGTTCAAAATCTCAGAAAAACTTTCAAAGTAGGAGGTCTTAAAACTAGGAGTGGAATGTTTCAATATAAAATATTCTCCTGTCAGTACTACTCAATAACCTGTGTCCAGAGGAAACCATACCCCCTCAGTATAATCTGTCTGGTTTGGAGACTTCACATACACATACAGAGACACAGACACTTCAGCATCAAACAGTGCCAGCTTTGTTTTAATGGTTTGCGTGCAATGAATGTACCATTTTACGTAATTTTACGTAAGCCTGAAATAATAACTCCCTATGACTAAACTATTGTACCTGCCACATTGCACATACATTCAGTAAGGCCTAGTTGAAACATTCACGAAAAGAAGCGAACAAGTTTAGAAATGCGTTACTAGAGTTCAGATAAAGTGTCAAATGGCGGTGTACTAAACCTAGGCCTATACTCGTGATGTTCATTGTTCAAAGCATTGCTTATAAATGAAGTCTGAATAAAACTTTGTATTTTTAGAAAATTATGAAAATGCTTACTAATTTAGAGATTATATAGACGCTTTTAGCTCAGTATTATTATAAAATATGTATCCGGATTATATATGTGATTATTTGTAATCATATTTCTATAATAATAACAATAATAATAATAATAGTAATTCACGCCACTAGATGTCGCATCATGAATTGCAAATTTCTTTTAGACCAAATAAAAGGAAGCAAGACCTAAGAAAGACCAGAAAACATCATATAATTTCTAACAAAATTTGTATCAGACAAGTAAATTAGCACATGGCAGCTTGCAAACTTCAGTTGTTGAGTTTCCGCTTCTTGTTTAGCAACTGAACTACAGCATCGGCGTAATCCCACTTGACTAAGTGGTGTACAATTATTTTTACTTACGAGTTTCCTAGGAAATCATGGAATTTGATCTTGCCAACTGTTGTTTCGGCTTCAAAGTCAGGGAAAACGTCTCCTAGCAGAAGCCCAGGCATGGTCGCTATCCGCTAACTTCAACCAGTAGAAAGAAATGTACGCGTGGATCAAGCGTGTGGGAAGAGGAGTGGTTAATCAAAACGCACGTCCAACCACGAATCAGGCCCAGTACCCTAAATCACTATGTCTTAAATTGGATCATAACACCAAAACAGTCATTTCGGGCTATAATTTACTAGTAGTAGTAGCCTAGTATGACGTAACGTTACGCAAACGTCATCAGTGATGATGGGCAGATATGGCATTAAATTTTAACGAAAGTTAAAAACACAAAGGCGCATAAACCTAAGCCCAAATAGTACACATCCAGGCTCACAGAAACACAGCTTGTTATGTCATATATTCTTCTGCTGTCATAAATATTGCAATAAAATAGTGTTAAAAGCAGATGGTTATCCGTGTTCAGAAAGATTGATAATTTAACTTCCGTTAGGCTACAATTTCCCAATGTGCTTTGTGGTAGGATAAACAAAGATGGCGTCCCTGAAAAGTGGTTGAATACGTAATGGTCAATGTGAGATCCAAAGAGATGAATTGAAAATAGAAATGGCTTACTTGACCACTGCTGAACATCGTTCACTGTAGTTACATAAGTTTAAATCTTTATATCAAAATCTAAATAGAAACGAAATGCCTTCTCCGAAAGCAAAAAACGCCGTTCGCAGCGGAGGAAGCCCCGTTCTCAGTACGAACGGGAGGTTTGAGTTCGTGTCAGTGAATCGAACTCCACCACCACACAATGTCCAACGCCAGGGTTCCGATCCAGCCGCAGCCAGACTCCGAGCCTCAGAGAGCCCCATCCGGCGCCGGGGCTCTGGCTCATCAACGGGCTCTACGGGGGCGCAGGGGATGCCCGAAGAGGACTGCATGCGGCTAAATCCCTCATTTATCGAGATAGCTTTAAGCTCCCTTCTCGCCATTGACCTGTGGCTCTCTAAGCGCCTGGGGGTGTGTGCCTGCGAGGATTCGTCTTGGGGCAGTATTCGTCCATTGATGAAGCTTATTGAGATTTCTGGACATGGTATACCGTGGCTTGTTGGAACTGCATACTGCCTATATAAAAGTGACAGTACTGCAGGACAGGAGGTCATGCTCAACCTTTTCATGGGTAAGAAAATTAGCTATTATAATGGTGGGTTTAGGTATAATGGGCATGTTTTAAGTGCAACCAACAAGTAATTTGCCTGGCCCTTCGATAATTATCACTATCATTTTAATCTAATCATTATAGGCTACATTTGAATCACAGGATGTGGGCTTTTATTGAAAGTCTTTTTTCTGTTTAGGGTAGGAGGGATACGCTCAAAGGGCCTGTGCCTGAAATGAAACAGTTCTAAACATTAACTGTAGACAGTTGTCACTTCTTACTCCTTGCCGTGCCTCCTTAGCACAGAGCTTAACTCACAGTCACAGTCTTGCCTCCCACCCCCATTTACTCCTTAGGATATCTCAGACATGTAACAATCATATAGGCCTACATTTCTTATAATATGTAGGTCTACTCTGTGTTTTACCCTCTAATCCCTTGATGCCAATGTACTTCTTCTTCTCACCTGGTCTTTGGCCTATTTGTAAACTTCCATTCATCAGTCACAATCACCTCAGCTCTAACACCCCCTCCTCCTACTCTTTCTCTCTCCATCGCATCTTCTCTTCTAACGTGTTCTGTCTCGCTCTCTCTCTGCCTATGATAGAATATAACAAAGCTTTCCATATTTTATGCAGTGTACATTGCTGCGTATATTTGTGTTGTACTCAGTGTGTGCATATATAGAAAATCCCAAGAATAGATCAAATAAGTGCATGAGCCAGTGCGCCGGCTGTAACAAAGCCCTTTGATAGACGGTAAGCCTCAGTCAGTGAAGTCCGCTGAGAAACACTGATTCTATCTTGAGAACACAGCAGGGGGGAGGGCAGGTACACATGCAACGTGGGAGAGAAAGGGGGGAGGGAGGGAGGAAAGCCGGAGGGCCTTGGCAAAAAAAACTGAAACATTTATGTGATCTTTCTAACTGAGACGCTTGGTACAAAACCAGAGGGTCTGACAGAGTTACATGACTGAGTGCAGGTGCAGCTCAAAGGGCCGTCTGAATCCCTACAACAGAGAGATCCGCAGTGTCAGTGTATTAAGCGATTGATGCTGGTGATGCTGTGTGCAGCGAAGTTGAAGCCCATCCCAGCATCCAACGCTTGGGTGAGCTTGAACATGGGAAGCATACAGATGAGATACACAGTGCAGTGCGTACATTGGCTAGTTCAGACCAGAGCCATATAGCCTATCTCTACATGACTCTGGTTCAGACCAACCATGAGTGTGTGTAGCAGCAAAGAAAAAGGGACCATGTATCAGATGCAAACTGCCATAATAATTTCCTCTCTCTCTCTCTCTCTCTCTCTCTCTCTCTCTCTCTCTCTCTCTCTCTCTCTCTCTCTCTCTCTCTCTCTCTCTTTCACTCTCTCTTTTTCTTTCTCTCGCTCTCTGTCTTTCTTTCGCTCTCTATCCCTCTCTCTCTCTCTCTCTCTCTCTCTCTCTCTCTCTGTCTCTCTCTCTTCCTGTCTCTCTTCAAAGGCTACTCTCAGAGTGAGTTAGTGTTTGAAGTGATTTCCCTGTGTGTGGGTTGATTAGGTCTGGGTGGAGGTAAAACAAGTGTTGAGTGTAATACTGTGTGACAGGCATGCAGGTGTCGCTGGTGTGTCACTTGCATTCTCAGTGAAAGAGAATCGGTTAGAGGAAGGCAGCAGCCTGTTTTTTTATCTGGGTTTTTGATCATTTATGACGCTGAAACAATTCACCCATTTAGGTGTAGCCTAAATTTAGCACCTATCAAAGAACTGTTCACACTGATAGAGGAGGGAGCGAGAAGTGTCCCATGACCTAACACAGTTAACACAGCTACATACAGGTCTATGTTTTAAAGTCTTATCTCACAGTGCTGCTTTTCCATTATATTGCCTTTGTGCAGTGTTTACCCAAATATAACCAATAACCATAGTCATAAACAGAATATTCTCCCACAGTTCATTTATCTGATGGTGTCAGGTCTGTCTGATAACCATCATTGCAGGGTGTTTGCATAATATATCTGGTGCAAATCCATTGGCCCCATATGTTGCCTTTGTTTGCTCAGTAATAGAGCCCGAGCCATTTTATTGGCCTATCACAGATATATCGGCATCATGGCGGAAAAAAACAGGCGAGTGGCATTGAGATAGATATTTCTTCTACAATAGAGCCCTGACCAAGAGAAAAACAACATCATTTAGGCCTATAACAAGCAATATAAACATTAAAACAATATGCGACTACATACCTTTGTCACAAGTGTTTAAAAAATACATTTGAGGGATCGCTGTAAAAAAAAAGATAATAATATGAAAAATATTGGCCGATATATCAATATCAGAAATGTTTTACTTCCAACAATCCTGTATCTGTCGGGCTGTACACAGTGCTGTAGATCTGTACCCTGTGTGTGTGTTTTCTAACCCTCCCTCCCTCCCTCCTTCCCCCAGGCCTGCTGTTGGACCTGGTCCTGGTCGGCATCGTGAAGGCCATGGTACGCCGGCGCCGGCCGTCCCACAACCGCATGGACATGTTCGCCACCTTCTCAGTGGACCGCTACTCCTTCCCGTCCGGCCACGCCACCCGAGCCGCCATGTGCGGCCGCTTCGTCCTGGCCCACCTGGTGTTGGCGGCGCCGCTGCGGGTGCTGGTGCTGCTCTGGGCCTGCCTGGTGGGCCTGAGCCGGGTCCTGCTGGGCCGACACAACGTGACGGACGTGCTGTTCGGCTTCTGGATGGGCTACTGCCAGTACAACCTGGTGGAGCTCCTCTGGCTCTCCCCGCTGAGCCTGCAGGGACTGCTGGGCCAGGTGGCCTGAGATCCAGGGCTGTTAGAGGGGGAGGGAGGGCTGGAGGAAGAGGGTGACGCAGGAGAGCTGTGGGGAGGATGGAGTTTGGGCTGGGTGAGGCTGTCCCATTGATGTGAAATGCACCCTTGCTTCCTTTCGTCCTCTTAAAGTAACACCTGAGCTAAAAAAACAAAGAATTGTTTGTGTCAAAACACCAAGCTGAATCAGAAGTCATTCCAAGTAGAGGAGGAAAGGGTGCATGTTCGAAATATTTAAACAAAGCCATGTGCAAGGAATGAACGCTAGAATGAACCCCCTTCCTTTTCAGCCTGGCTTCTTTACTTGATGACCTGCCCTGTCAATCAATATGATATAATTTGCTTATGAAAAAAATAACTGCAAGTAATAATCTATCCATCTGCAAGCAAGACGTTTTTATTCCTGTGACTGCGGAAACAAAAAAAACAAAAAAAATATTTTTGATGCGATGATTCATCACATGATCTGCTTGCTGCAGGAACACTGTCCACTCACCTGCAATGAACTGTTACCCGGAACTCCCATACTCTCTCTCCCTCAAACACACAAACACACACACACACTATCTCTCATTGTTATCCCTGTTTCTATCTCTCAGCTGGAGATGAATAACAAGGAGCTTTGGTAGCTTGAGGGGATGAGATGCCCTCAATACTGAATCCCTTGTGACCAAATGTTAGGCTCTGTGGGGTAGAAGGGGTTTATTCTTACCTCTATCTGCATTTTTCTCTGGTTTGGGATATGGATTAGAGGGACGAAGGAAATAGCGTGTTGTTGAGTGCGGGTTTTGTGTGCATGAATACATGCATGTGCATTGGGAGAGGGAGAAAGGGAGACAGAAGGGACAACTGTCTTGAGCAGGTTGAAGACATTTTCTTGTTTAAACCGCTGGTAATTCAAAACATTCTTTAGGCTTTCTTTGTGGTTCTCACAAACTGGTATACTGGTATCTCACAGTATACTGGTAAAAAAATAAAAATACTATATGTAAATGTTCTGCACTGAGAAATAATTTCTGGAAATGTTTAATTGGATTTTCAACAGTGATTCATCTTAGATCTAGACTACCATTCCAGTTATACATTTCACAACCATTCTGATGATTTACTTAGATGATTCCTTGGAGCAACACTATCTCTTTTCATCACTACCTGTGACACTTAATCAAAGCTGGGTCCGATATATCATGCCCTGTTGCATTTCCAACTCCTGTCAATAATTTGTAAGATCAAGGGAGAAGGGTATGCCATAGTTTGTCCTAAACGTAATTAATGTTTTATTTTGTGTGCGTTTCTGAAATGAATGTCTGAAGAGGGCTAGATTCCGTCCTATAGTCCTAATGGCTTTTGCTACTGAAATGAGAACTTTTTTTGCTCTTTACTACTGTTTGTGTGAAAATAGGCGAACATGAATGATTCTCCACGGTCAGCCTCCATGATGCCAGTGGACGAGGTGGTGAAACCTCTTTACACTCTTGACTGTTTGGTTGACTTTTGACCCATAGTTTGTGTGGTCTTTTTGGGAAAAGAAAGTCTTGAGAACGGTAATTTTACTTTATCCTATTCACTTGAAGGGGAAAGTGTGTCCAAACCTTTGACTGGTACTGTAAGTCATTCGTAGGTAGCCGCCCCCTCAAAGCCTCCGGTCTGAATTAAATTGACGGAGCGGCTTATTAGCCCACACTCTTCTTCTTTCCTTCTTTCATCCTCTTTTCTCCTCCTACGTGCTGTTTCTTGTCAGAGAAGTAAAGGACTGAACAACATAGTTTTTCCTTTCATGCCTTTTCACTCACAGCCAATATATAAGCACTTTGTAGCATTCGTTTTGAAAAGTGTTGTATGGATAAAGATTTATAATAATAATAATAATAATAATAATAATAATAGTAATAATAGTCCCAAGCCCACCGACAGATGTCAGAGACTGGACTCTTTCAGGTGCAGTTTGTTGCAGCTAAACACTTATCATGTCTGTTGGGGGTTCTGAATATGGCCCCTGCCATCCTGTAATTAGATTGGAGAAACACATCTCTACTCACTTTATTGTAGCACTTTTGTGTGGGAGTGTGGACCAGCTGTCAAGTTCTGTATTACTTTTATTAGCCTCAGAGGTTAAACACTGCCTGTAGTTGCTATTGCATTTTCTAGGTGTTTAATATTTTAAGAAATTCATTCCAAATCTGTAGTTTGACCAGGATTGCCTGTGTGCTTGATGTAAGTTAGGTAAGGCTGGTCTGACTTTCAAGCACTGTACTGTAGGTGGGATAATTTAACAGACCGTTCTCTTGTTCACTTCATAGTGAACATTGAGATGCTCTACTAACTGACAGTAACCTGCATCATACATGCTGCACATTCTCTTAGCAATAAGTGACCAACAAAATGGCTTCCCACGAAGCCTCTTAACACTTTTTTTGCAATACCAAAATTTGTTGTTCGATAAAATGTTACTCATTTTTCCTTTCAAGCATTCCTCTACTATTCACGGTGCCCCCCCCCCCCCCATCGGCCTTTCAGAAATACATCTGAGCGATTTGGCATGGATTCAACACGTTTGACTCTTCTTATCAATGCTTTTATCCACATTAAAGTATATTGGGGCACAGGCAAGGGCTTGATTTTGGAACTCCTCCAGTTTTGAGCAGCTCAACTATACATTCAAATAATGGAGGGACAAATTTTTTGTGACTTCCACTCACTTCACCAGCTATATACACTCAAATATATTATGTCATTATTATAACATGACTATTGTATGGATTTGTTGAGCTGGCATATATAGCCATAAAAAAATTAAATTGGCCATTTGAGTACACTGTCTAGTATAATGTTCTATGTGTGTATGTGTAAAATATTATTGTTAATTATCTTGGTTGTGGTCGTTTGCTCCTGAATGATTGTATATATGTAATTTTTTTTAATAAATTGAAAAGACAGAGTTCAACCCATGGCTCTTCGATCACTGTTTAGTCAAGCATATTTAATAATGAAGCGGTTCACCATCACATAATATATAGAGACATACAAACAACACATTAAAATTTGTCTACCAATCTGATCTACTGTACTTTTAAAAGCACTTGCATACTACTCAATTGCTAACCGTTTTTGGCATGTTTAGAAAATACGTGTATTTATTGCGCTTGCAGTGCATCACATTTAGAAAACTAGGTATGCCGTTGTGGTTTGTATGGACAATGTACAAGTTCCTTAAGCCGGTGTTTTAGGGTCAACATCAATCATTCTCCAGGATCACTAATTGACACCAGTTGTCCAGGTTTTGTAACCTCTTTTAATGCTTGACCAAAGATTGGTTGGGTTGCTCATTTACCCATAGTAAGAATGTCTGTTTTTGAATTGGGAGAGGTGGAACTGATGATCATCTACTACGATCGGTTTAATAGATTCATGGACCACCTGTAGCTATATTCACAGCTATATACAGCATCTAACAACCATTGTTCTTACTCAATGCTGCATTACGCCTGCTACATCCCTCTTTCATAAGCTAACTTCTTAAGATTGCTATCATTACCGTAGACTTGACTATTTCATTAAATTGTTTACCTGGCATAAATAGCGTCCAATGCACTCTTTAGTATGTTCCATTAAGGGAATTCTATTTCATAATATATAGTTCTTATCTTGTATATGGAAGTTTCTCTCCAATTTCCATTGATAAAATGCGATACATTTTATATTGTCTCACAAACTAACTTAAAGTTAATTAACTTAGATTTAACGTTCATAGATAATTCCCAAAACAATTTAAGTGTTGAGTAAATATATGACTAACTGGCACATTGTGGCCAATCTAACCGTCACGAGGCAGACCCCTTGAGGGTAATAAGACAGGCTGAAGTAAACATTGTTCATTTGTATCGAGTGATCAAGCTCAATTAGCCTTTATGGTGAGGATGGAAAAAATAGACCCGCATCCCAACCTTAAATAAAAGGCGGTGCAGGGATGGCACTTTCCCTCTTTGACAGACTCACAGATCCGACTGCGTCAAGGTAACAAAGAAATACTTAAGTTTGATATGCTGAAATTCATATGCTGGAAACATACCTTTGTTATTGCACAGCTTTTGCAGACTGGGGACTTTGTTATACAGTAACTGCTGGCTAAGAATACTTTTAATAGCCTTTTAATAACTCTCTCTTTCCTGTTGTCCCCAGCTCCTGAAAGATGCGTACAGTAGCAGTTATCGGTGCTGGACCCTCTGGTCTGACTGCCATTAAGAGCTGTCTGGAAGAGGGTTTGGAGCCTACGTGCTTTGAGAGCAGTGATGACCTGGGGGGCTTGTGGAAGTTCAAAGTAAGGCCTGATACTCCAGCAAAAATAGAATGAACAATGTTTCTGGCTTAATCATATACTTAAACATTTTGCTTTGTATTTTAATTTGTTATGCCGTGAATAATGAGAAAAAATGTAACGGTACATTTTCCAAACTACTTTCGAACTTCTTTTCCTGCCAGGAAGTGTCCGAGCCCAACAGAGCCAGTATTTACCGATCCCTCACCATCAACATCTCCAAGGAGATGATGTGCTACAGTGACTTTCCCATCCCATCGGACTATCCTAACTACATGCACCACTCAAAGATCCTGGTGTACTTCCGACTCTACGCAGAGCACTTCAATCTGCTGCCATGCATCCGCTTCCAGGTAAGGGCAGTCTGAATCAGCATGTGGTATTTACCTTAGTGATACAAAAAATTATGTTTGATTTGTAAATATGAAAGCATCCAAGAACTAAATCTATCCTCTTTGTTTGCCTGTGCGTATTTTAGACCACAGTAAAAAGTGTGAAGCGAAGGCCAGACATCTCTTCCTCTGGCGAATGGGAGATTATGACGGCGAACAGCGATGGACAGGAAGAGAAACATGTTTTTGATGCAGTCATCGTGTGCTCCGGTCACTACACCTACCCACACCTTCCACTCAAGGACTTCCCAGGTGACACACTCACTCCCTGACTGAAGAGGCAACGTTACCAGGTCAATGCTTCTGCGTTGACTCTGTGTGTGTGTTTTGTGTGTGTGCTCTTGTGTGTTGCAGGGATTGACACGTTTGAAGGGAAGTATTTCCACAGCTGGGACTACAAGGGGCCGGATAACATGCACAGTAAGAGGGTCGTGGTCATTGGCATCGGTAACTCTGGAGGCGACATCGCCGTGGAGACCAGCAGAGTGGCAGAGCAGGTCAGGAGTAGTCATGTTTCGTGTTCATACAAACACATTTGTCAAAAGTGATATATTTTACATATTTGTCTTAAAGTATTAATGAGAATTGGCACCTGTCTGTCTGTCTGTCTGTCTGTCTGTCTGTCTCTCTCTCTTTCTCTCCCTCCCTCCCTCTCTCTCCCTCTCTCTCTCTCTACCTCTCTCTCTCTCTCTTTCTCTCTCTCTCTCTCTCTCTCTCTCTCTCTCTCTCTCTCTCTCTCTCTCTCTCTCTCTCTCTCTCTCTCTCTCTCTCTCTCTCTCTCTCTCTCTCTCTCTCTCTCTCTCCCTCCCTCTCTCTGTCTGCAGGTGTATATGAGCACACGCCGCGGTGCGTGGGTCATCCGCCAGGTGTCGGACAACGGCCTGCCGGTGGACATGAAGTACAACACCCGCTTTGTCCACATCCTCTTCCAGCTCTTCCCCATGGCCTTGTTTAACTGGATTGGGGAGAACAAAATCAATGCTATGTACGACCACACCATGTACGCTCTCAAGCCCAAACACAGGTAAGAACTCTGGTTTCTTTTAGTCAGCCCCTTATGGCTAAGAGTCAATGTAGAAAATACACAGTGTAGTTATGATGGCCCAAGTTGGGTGGAGGTTACAGCTTGTAATAAATATAGTCCATACATTCTATACATTTGTCATCTGTGTTTAGAGGGAGGGTAAGGGGCAGGGATATACTGCATGTGTGCATGATTAATTCCCAAATGCAGATTAGGGGGAAATTATGCAATTTATTATGCATATTTATCTAATTATGTAATGTAGATAATCCTGGTTTAATGAATAGGTGAGATAAGCCAGGCCGTTTACATCATTCCCTTGACTGTAGATGGACTCTGAGTAAAAGTGCTGTTGACACCTGCACAGTATCGACAGGCTATAATATTCACTGTAGTGCTTCTTTTTTAACAGTGTTACTGCTTTTGTGGTGGTCTCCGCCACTGTTGTGGGTCGTATGTCCCGCTCTGTATCTGTCCTCACGGTGATCCCAAAGGAGTCGCTCTCTCTCTATTGATCAAGCCATACAGCGAGTGAACTGTATATCTCCCGGCCCTCATCGTGCATCCCCTTTTTGGTCCACTGTTACAAGTTGTTCAGCCAGGTTCCTGTGATTAACGATGACCTCCCCATGAAGATCCTGTCTGGGTCAGTGGTGGTCAAACCCAACGTGAAGCAGATCAGTGGTTCCACCGTGGTGTTTGAGGACGGGAGCGTCGTGGACAAGGTGGGTCAGGAAGTATTTCAGTGTCGCACAAACACCATTACCAGAAATATTTGAAATAATACCTTTTTGTAATCTCACTGTTTGTTTCTAGGTTGATGTGATTGTCTTCGCCACAGGATACAACTACGATTTCCCCTTCCTACCCGCCAAAGTCTGGCCACCGTTTGGGGTTGTATAAGCACGTGTTCCCCCCCAACCTGGACCACCCTACTCTGGCTGTGGTGGGCTTCATCCATGCCCTGGGAGCCATCATGACCCAGGCCGAGATGCAGGCCCGCTGGGTTACGCGTGTCTTCAAAGGTAAGGCGGTCAAACTTGAAGTGGGCAGCAGTAGTGCCCTTTTTGTTGCCAGTCTCTATAATATGTCAATTGACGTAAAAAAAACTGAATCCATATCAAGCGTGGTCAGCATGCACTCACCATCTAGGTGTATGATACTGGGCTCCTCAGGGCAGAAGAAGCTGCCCTCAAACCAGGCCATGATGAAAGCTGTTGACAATGACACCAAGGACATGGACAAAAAGTAGGATCTATTAATCATTACAGCCCCTTATGCTATTATGCATATTGTTCTTGATGAATTCAATACTCAGCATTCAGACCATTTTGACCCCCCCACCCCCATTCACTCATTAATTAATTCATTCATTCATTGGTTCATTCATTGAACAGGTGGAGCAGCCAGAGAGCTCCATGGCCGGTCGTCTGTTTAAACTGAGCCCGGTCATCATGATGGGTGTAGCGGCGGTTTACTACATCAACACTCACCATCCCTCCACCCTGACCACTGCCATCTCATTCCTCTGCCCACAAAGTGCCTGAACGCAGAACTTTGAACAAACATACATAGAGGACTTTCTTTTCTGTCTGCCTAGGATTTAGCCACGTCTAAGTACTCTTCAACGCTGCCCAAATGCAAACAAATACCAACAAACGACAGCCTTCTGATGTTTGCAGTTTGAATGCAGTTTTTGGAAGTGCAGGAAATCTGTATATCAGAAATATCTAATTATGCATATCTAATGGTAAAGACAATGGCATGATACTGCTATTAGACTTAATTATAATCAAGATAATTCTCATTAAAGTCTACTCTTGTCCATTGGGTTCTGCCTAAACATACTGTACTAATCATGTGAAAGTGAAAGATCAACCTAAAATAAAACGTATTTACCATTGTACCATTAACTGCAATACTCAATTTACCACAATTGTGTGCGGGTGTGAGAGCGAGAGAGGGACAGAGAGAATAGATATATTTTATACACTGATTCAGCAGTGCATTGTACTTTATTCAACATGAATTGATATAATAGCAATCCCTAATTAAAGCTTTAACCCCAGGATGTACAAAATGCTTCCATCCAATAAGGGACATTCCAGTGGAGAAGTGTCTTCTGGATTAGAATAGAAAGATATGTAGAAATATAATAAATTTAAGTGTTTTGTCAATTGGTCACAAGGTGGCACTGTTTGAACTATTAGAAAGCACAACAGAAGTGGAAGTAATGGGTTAAGCCTTTTTTTTCCTATTCCTACTGTTTTTTGGACCACTCCCCCAAACTGCTTGTAGTGCCATGTCACTATGAGAAACCACATTTTCTTTATGGAAATTTGTAAAGAAAGTAATGCGAACTAAAAAGTCTAATCCTATACCAAGCACATTTTCGGCATACATTTCTGTTGGTTATATAAAACCTGTGGAGCTAGCAGGGCTCAAAGTCTTACTATGGCAGAGTGACTGGCTCAATGGGTGTTACGCAACAGTTTGGTTGTATTCATGCTTTGGATTTTTCCACACTGCTCAACAAAGATCAAAGGATCAACTGACAGGGGTAAGTGAGTGCACATTCACTGATTCCAAGGAATTGTACGATTTCAAGGAAATGATTCAGAATGCAGTATTTTATTGGTCCCGTCTCAGGTATGTTTTAAGCAACTATTCAAAAATATGACCATGGCAGAAATGTGAATAGGACAATTGAAAGAAATCCAATCTGTCCTCTTTTATATTCCCCTGCACAAATTTGACTTTTCCCATGTCAATGTTCCTCAGAGTGAACCTGACCAGACGGTATGCCTCGACAGCGTATTGCAATAGTGGGAGGAGGAAGCTCAGGTCTGGTCTGCGTCAAGACTTGCCTGGATGAGGGTCTAGAACCAGTCTGCTTTGAGAGCAGCGATGACATCGGGGGACTTTGGAGGTTTAAGGTGGGATACAGTCGTCGTTAAGGGGGTTGCAGTTTGTTGTTCATGGCATTACGTTGCCTGTTATTAGGCCTTGTATGACCTGGGTCATCATTATTTCTCATTTGTGTCATACCTATTCTAACCCCTCAAGCTACTCCCATGATTCCGGACTAATCCCATGATGATGAGGGGTTGTTTTCTTACACTGTGCCTGTTTTTACTCAGGAGTCTCCAGAAAAGGAGCGTTCCAGTATCTACCGCTCTCTGGTGGTCAACACCTCTAAGGAGATGATGTGTTTCAGCAACTTCCCCATGCCCGCTCACTACCCAAACTACATGCACAATGCCCAGCTGCTGCACTACTTCCGCCTCTACGCACAACAATTTGACCTACTAAGATACATCCACTTCCAGGTTGACTGGCTTTTCTCCAGCTTTTCTTCTGTCAGCCCTTTAGTGTCCGATTGAACACAGTCCCCTCCACTGTGTGTGTGTGTGTGTGTGTGTGTGTGTGTGTGTGTGTGCGTGTGCGTGTGTGTGTGTGTGTGTTTCAGACCACTGTGAAGACTGTGAGGCAGATGCCAGACTTCTCTGCCTCGGGCCAGTGGGAGGTGGTCACACAGAACAGGGATAGACAGGAGGAGAAACACATCCTTGATGGTGTCCTAGTATGTTCAGGACACTATACACACCCTGTCTCACCTCTAGGTGAATTTACAGGTCAGTGCACTCACTCACAGCTCAGAAGAACAAATAAATGAATGCAGTATTGTACCAAAAAGCCCAACGTTGATGTTACCTTAAACGATGAACAGTATATTAAACGTGCACTCCCTTTGTTTTTCCCCAGGCCATGAGACATTCACTTGCAAGTGCTACCACAGCTGGGAGTACAAAGACGCAGATGCCTTCAGAGGGAAGAGAGTGGTGGTGGTCGGCATAGGCAACTCCGGAGGAGACATTGCCGTGGAGATTAGCAGATCTGCAGAGAAAGTGAGGCAAACGTTACAGGCGTTTTGATCAATATGAACATGTAATCTGTGACACTCCCAAAATACACGAAATCTTTTTCATTTTCGTCAGACATTCCTGAGTACCCGTAAGGGGGCCTGGGTGATAGGGAGGGCATCCAGCCGTGGTCTTCCCCTGGACATGATGGCTATAACCAGGGTCAACTCTGTCCTGTCCCTTCTTCTACCCAAGGCCCTCGTCAACTGGGTGGCAGAGAGAGGTGTCAACCAGAAATACGACCACAAGTTGTACGGTCTGAAGCCCAAACACAGGTGAGATTACATCCCTCCAGATGTCGACATCACAGTGTCAGAATGTACAGCCCGTTAACCCCTATCTGCAGCAGTTGACTGCTACTTATATTGACTTTTTTTATTGTTTATGTTGTGTACATAGTACTGAAGGAAACCTTGTAGTCCTGCACACAATCAGTACTTAGAAAATATTCTACCTTATTTTCTGCTTCTTTTTCTCAAGACTTTTAGACAGGAGACCACTGATTAACGATGACCTTCCAGGCCGTATCCTCCAGGGGGCGTTGGTCATGAAGCCTAATGTGCAGGGGTTCCGGGGCTCTGGACTTGTGTTTGAAGATGGGACCGTGGAGGAGAACATAGACGCCGTGGTTTTCTGTACCGGCTATAATGGCACTTTCTCCTTCCTGCCCCCGTCTCTCTCCCAGGGGCCGAGCGGAGAGGTGATATTGTACAAGTAGGTGGAGTGGGTTGTGTAAACAAATGTCAATGTATTTTTCCACCACTTACACTAAACGTATTATTTTATTTGTTTTAGACGGGTGTTTCCTCCCTCTTTAGAGCTCCCTACCCTGGCGATCATGGGACTGTTTCAGACCAAAGGACCCATCATGCCTATAGTGGAAATGCAGGCTCGCTGGGCTACGAGAGTCATCAAAGGTCACCACACTCGATAGTGCACACCAACATATACTTATTAGTATTATACATTAGCATACTGAGATGAATTACAGACATTATTTGAATTATTACAAATCAAGAATCTAACCAGACATTTAGTATATTTTAGAATATTTCTCCCACAGTTACTGTGTATATTTTTGTTTCTTAATTAAAGGGTTGAACCACCTTCCACCTAAGGAGGAAATGCTTACCACGATCGAGACAGAGAGGATAAATAATATGAAGAGGTAAAATCTTCATTCTTGAGTTTTGACTTGAGTCATTGCTCTGTGTTTTATGTTCATTTGATCATACTGGCTGTCCCTCCCATGATCCATCTCTGTCTCAGCTACTCCTGCCCCAGACAGGCAGCTCTCCAGGTGGACTTCATCCCTTACCTAGATTACATGGCAGAGCAGGTGAGTTCAGTTCTTATCTATAATATATAAGAAAATGCAGTAAAAAAGAAAGGATCTTGGTTAAACTATGGAGCTTTTCAAACATTTTTAATTGTACTGAATAGATTGGAGTTCGACCCAGTATTGGGGAGCTGCTGCTGAAAGATCCTAGATTGGGGCTGAAGATACTCCTGGGTCCATGTACCCCATACCAGTACCGTCTGACCGGGCCAGGGAAGTGGGCTGGAGCACGCCAGGCCATCCTTTCACAGTGGGACCGGGTGGCAGAGCCGTTTAGGACCAGGGTGATACCAGAACCAGAGCACAGGCCACAGATCTGCTTTTCTCCCTGGTTGCTCACCCTGTCTGGGATAGGTGTGACGATGGCTGTGTTGGTCTCTCAGGCCACGCTGACTACAGGAACCCTGGATCTAACAAAGCTACTAGACTGGCTTGGCGCACTGCTGATGGGCTCTCAGTGAAGACAGGAAATTATATACAGTGCCTTGCAAAAGTATTCACGCCCCTTGGCTTGTTACCTATTTTGTTACATTACAACCTGTAATTTAAATGTTTTTTTAATCTGAATTTTATGTGATGGATCTGCACAAAATAGTCTAAGTTGGTGAAGTGAAATGAGAAAAAATATATATAAAAAATTCTTTTAAAAAATAAATATCTGGAAATTGGCATGTGCATATGTATTCACCCCCTTTGCTATGAAGCCCCTCAAAAGTTCTGGTGCAACCAATTACCTTCAGAAGTCACACAATTAGAAAGATGAAGTCCACCTGTGTGTAATCTAAGTGTCACATGATCTGTCAGTATAAACACACCTTTTCTGAAAGGTCCCAGAGGCTGCAACACCACTAAGCAAGAGGCATCACACCATGAAGACCAAGGAGCTCTCCAAACAAGTCAGGGACAAAGTTGTTGAGAAGTACTAGTCAGGGTTGAGTTATAAAAAATATCCAAATCTTTGATGATCCCTGGAGTACCCATCAAATCCATCATCTTCAAATGGAAAGAACATGGTACCACAACAAACCTGCCAAGAGAGGGACCGCACACCAAAACTCACAGACCGGGCAAGGAGGGCATTAATCAGAGAGGCAGCACAGAGGCCAAAGGTAACCCTAAAGGAGCTGCAGAGTTCCACAGCAGAGACTGGTGTATCTGCGCATGGGACCACAATAGGCCGTACACTCCATAGAGCTGGGCTTTATGGAAGAGTGGCCAGAAAAAAGCCATTACTTAGTGTTAAAAATAAGATGGCACGTTTTGAGTTTGCCAAAAGGCATGTGGGCGACTCCCCAAATGTATGGAGGAAGGTGCTCTGGTCAGCTGAGACTAAAATTGAACTTTTCGGCCACCAAGGAAAACGCTATGTCTGGCGCAAACCCAACACATCCCATCACCCCAAGAACACCATCCCCACAGTGAAACATGGTGGTGGCAGCATCATGCTGTGGGGATGTTTTTCAGCAGCAGGGACTGGGAAACTGATTCGAGTCGAGGGAAAGTTGGATGGTGCTAAATACAGGGATATTCTTGAGCAAAACCTGTTAGTCTGCCTGTGATTTGAGACTGGGACGGAGGTTCACCTTCCAGCAGGACAATGACCCGAAGCATACTGCTAAAGCGACACTCGAGTGGTTTAAGGGGAAACATTAATAATGTTAACATAATTCAACACAATTCCATTTATTTTTTATAATATTGTAAGTATACCGTTCGGTGTCAAGTTTCACTATTGCCCTAGGACTGGTTAAACAGGCAGACCTTTTGACCTAACGGAGTGTGGTGAGCCTGCTGAAAATCTTGCCCCAACTGTCTCAGGATTCTTACATTCTCAGCTCTGAAAAACTAAAGACAATTGCAACTTAGCAGATATAAATGAACTATTCATTAAACAGAAATCTCAGATTTCAACATCATTTCATCAAACTGTAATCGCGCGTGTGTGTGTACAGGTTTAATTCTTAATAGGTAATATCCAACCATGCAGCCCAATCTAGTAATTTGTTTGCATAAAACACGTGACGTGGGATAGCCATCTGAGGTCACCAGAGTTAGAAGAAGAGTGCGGTGATCTATTTTTCTTCACGGCCACCTGGAATTGAGGTAAGGCGTTTGTGGTATCCATTCACACCATGTATCCGTTGTTAACAAACAAATAATTTGTCGATTTTAAATACGTTTACTAATTTAAAAAAAAGATGAAGCGCTGTGATTGTCAGTGCTATTTCAAAATGTGTGCTGACTTTGCATCGCTAATCTTTTAAAAGTTATTTTTATAACGGATTTGAAGTCAGTTACACATTGTAATCGTTTTATTCATGTTTATTAATTTTAATAAGGTAACATTTTCAGATGTTTCTATCAAGTAGTTGGAGTCTACATACGCCCGTTGACCTTTGTCATGTTTCACATAATAAATTGCCTTGTTTGTTTCACTTAAAAGCCTTGTTCGCATTCATTCACATGACACCTTTTCCATTTCTTTCTTTCTTGAGCTATGACGCGTGTTACCATCTCCCTGCAACGCTAGAGACCCTCTCACAGAAGCGATTTCATGAGTTAAAGTGATGCCGCTGATGTTGGACACTTTTCCAGTTAAAATAGAAAACTGGATTGCCGTTAAAATAATCTGCACATTTAATGTCGTTGAGTTGCCATTCGAATTGATCATTTGCAGGCTGAACATCACAGGAATTGCGCTCTGTAGGCTGTATGTCAAATAGTAAGTAGTTCTGCTAACCAACTGTGTGTCCTTTCCCCCAGATCATAACTGTTTTTCTTTCAGTAGGGGAACTCACTATGTTTCTGTGCTATGCTTAAGTACTAAATACCTTTGGTCAAATATAAAAAAAAAAAATCCCATCTCCTCCCCAGCCCCAACATGGTTCGTAGCGTAGCCGTAATCGGGTCAGGGCCCTCTGGCTTAACCAGCATCAAGAACTGTCTGGACGAGGGTTTGGAGCCCACCTGCTTTGAGAGCAGTGATGACATCGGGGGCCTGTGGATGTTCAAGGTGAGAGATAGGTGTTGCGAGACCTTTGGTTGGTTGTCTTGGATGACCAACTCTTGGATCTGCTCACTGCCGTCAAACAGCAAAGGGGATTAAACACCAAACTGGCTGTCTTACTAGAAAGGGAAAAAAAGAGGTGGGGGGTAAAGAGTTGTGTGAACATTGGCAATGCATACATAAACTGACACATAATGCACTCGCATGATTTTCATGCTACCTTTGTGTACGTGTGTGTGCCAGACTTCTGTTGTGAGTGTGAGGCACAGACCAGACTTCTCTGTGTCAGGCCAATGGGAGGTAGAGACAGAGAGGAGAGACGGTCAGAAGGAGAGTCATGTAAATGATGCTGTCATGGTCTGCACCGGTCACTTCACCCAACCTCACCTGCCACTCAAAGACTTCCCAGGTGCCGCTTAGTTCTATATCCCTTTATTCTCCCCTGTGAGCTCTCTGTAACATGCTTCAAGTGAAAAACAAACACTCATTACATGCACTTTATATTGATCAGTCTCGTTGTGACAGGTATTGACAGCTTTGAAGGCAGATATTTCCACAGTTGGGAATATTGCGATGCTGAGAGGCTGCAGGGCAAAAGAGTGGTGGTGATTGGAATCGGAAATTCTGGAGGTGACATTGCCGTGGACATCAGCAGAACTGCAGAGGAGGTTTGCAAAATAGCGATCAAACAAGAGCAACATTAAAAACCGCACAGTACATCTGCCACAAACAATATGTCCATCTCACCCTTTCAATGCTGACAGTCAGGTGTACCTCAGCACACGCAGCGGAGCGTGGGTTGTCAGTCATGTGGGTCAGGGGGGACTCCCGGGTGACCTGGTGGGAACATCCCGACTGGCCTTGATGCTGTCCGTGCTCATGCCTAGTTGGGCCGTCAGGACGGTGGAGGAGAAACTGAACCAGGGCTGGAACCATAGGATGTATGGCCTACAGCCTAAACATGGGTATGGAAACAGAACCATGATCTACATGGAGTAAATGTCCGATTTTCTGACTTAACAGCAAGGCCTCATTCTGATCTTTTTTTTTTTTTTTTTTTTTACTAATACATTATCATAAATGGTTGATTATTTTTATCTTCATGTTGCTGGTCTGCAGATTCTTTGCTCAGATCCCCGTGGTGAATGATGACCTGCCAGGCCGTATTATCTCTGGTCGCGTGCAGATCAAACCTAACGTGAAGGAGTTCCGTGGCTCCAGTGTGGTCTTCACGGATGGGAGTGTTTTAGACAAGGTGTGTTAACACTGGGTCAACAGCTTCAACGGAACTGAACAGTGGAATTCAGTGTGTATTAGCAGGATGTTGTCTAAAGATTGCATGCAGCAGTCTAAAGGAATCGTCAGTGCATCTTGTTTGAAGTTTTCTGTGTTTCTTTTTAAAGGTGGACCTGGTGGTGTTTGCCACAGGCTACAACTACGACTTCCTCTTCCTGCCTCTCGCCCTGAGAGCCAAGAGTGGTTACAGGCTGCGTCTCTTCCGTCACGTGTTTCCTCCAGAGCTCAACCATCCAACTCTTGCCGTGGTAGGATTCATCCACGTTCTGGGAGCTATCAACCCCATGGCCGAGATGCAGGCCCGCTGGGCCACCAGGGTCTTTAAAGGTGAAGGACACTCAAAAAAAAAAACAACATGCTCCATTCTCCTGCCAGTGCCCTGACCAGTCACTGCCAAATTCACTTGGAGTTGGTCTGTGTGTCCTATGTTCAAAGCAAGTCTGTCGTTATATGTTGGCTGAGCAAGTCTGGCGCAAATTGGCTGCCGTGGTATCACTTGGACTGAGTGTTGTGTTTGGTAGCTGTCGGGCCATTCGTTCGTTCTGTGTAATTGGCGATCAATTTGTGTGAAGCCCTTTGAGTCTCGAGAAAAGCGCTAAAAACTAAATAAAATGTATTGCTATTATTATTATTTTGTGCTAACATACTTTCTTTTTGAAGAGAGAGAGAGACCGAGAAACTTTTTCTTTTTAGATTGCTCTTTTAATAAAGTAATGAAACAGGGAATGGGAAATTGTAAAACCAGTCAGAATTGATGTAGCACTTTTTTATTACAGGATTGGTAATCTAGGACATAGTATGTGTTGCATTTCAAAGCGATAAGGGGAGGAAAAACAATGTAGTATTTCCAAGGAAACACATACAGTAGCTAGTTAATCTTAGGCTGGTCATTTCAGTGTCAACATGGGAAATCCTTGAGAAAGTGGCAATTAAGAAAGTGGCAATTGGTTTTCAATCCTGCAGGACTAAACACACTGCCCTCCACTGAGGTCATGCTGCAGGATATCGATAAGGACACGCATATCATGCATCAGAGGTGGGAAAATCTTGAGCATTTATTTATTTTCAGTAATATTTACTTAAGTAATTTGACAATGATTCATACATGCTGGTCTGTTTCTCTCTCTCTCAGGTTTTCCTGTTCTGAGCGTAACCCTCTCCAGGTGGATCACGTTCCTTACCTGGACTTATTGGCTACGGATATTGGAGTTCGGCCCAGTATCCTGGAGCTGTTGCTCAAGGATCCTAAACTGGGTCTGCAAGTGCTAACGGGTCCCTGTACCCCATAACAGTACCGTCTGACCGGGCCAGGAAAATGGGCTGGAGCCCGCCAGGCCATCCTTTCACAGTGGGACCGGGTGCTCAAGCCATTCAGGACCAGGGTGGTACCAGAACCAGAGCATGGACCCCGTTCTAGACTGACTCTGATTCTGACTGTATCAGGGACTGTTGTGCTGCTGACCTCACTCTACAGGCAACAAAGGTTTTCATGGCTACTCACACAGCCAACAGAGCTGGTCAATAAGATTATTGATGCACAGAGGGCCATGTGGTAGTAAAGTATGTAGCTGCACCATTATCTTAAGTTTTAACTAAACTTAGCCCAAATTGATATTTTTGTGACTTTGAAAGTTTGCCTTTAAACAAGTTTCGTAGATCTGACTTCTTTTTTTAAATATGTATTTTTAATCCTAATAGTCATTTGTCTGAGTAATCGATTCTTCTCAGTCCTACGGTGTAAATTGGGGTCAGAGGATAAAATCGAAGCTATGACGTGGCCGTTGTCCAGAGCACTTGCATTGAAATTCTAGTAAACGGCACATCCCACTGGTTAGCATAATCCCCCAAATCCGCCCACACAGCGTTTACTGCTTCATAAACGTTATTCATTCGACTTTTACGAATTGTAACAGGTAAGACGTAGAACATATTGTTTTAGTCAATTGGATTGTATCCTTTTTTATTAATTTAACACAGCAATATGTAGCTCTGGCGCAATTTTTAACTAATGCCTACAAATAGCACCGGGTTGAATTTATGCATGTATGTCGCGCCCTTTCTAATTTGGTCAAGCGATAGCCTACGGCTACACAGTGTATACAATTGTCGCCTGACACTTGTGCTGGAAGGCTATCCGTTGAGATGGCACGAGAAAATTGTATACACTCCTGCCCGACCTGTAATGTAGTTTATTGTGCGGACTGCGGGTTAAACTTTTAAGACGTCTTGTATAGCCCCTAAACCTAGAGACAACCTTTAATTGTATGCATATGAAATGTGTCGTATGGGCGAACACCAAAATAATAAGCATAAAAGATCGCTTGGTGGAATTTTGGTTGCACTTCGAAAACTCACTAGGGAGAGGGCAATCTTTTTTTCTGGAGTTTGCTGACCACTTAAATGACTGGAATTTCTGAAGACCTCCGTTCACTAGTCTATTTATAGACTTCGCCCAGTCCATTTCTTTTAACTGATGTCTATTGCGGTTTTAGTGTAATCAGAGTAGAATTCCAGCCAGAAAAGCCTGGCCCTTTTTGTGGCGCTTATTATCTCAAAAGTGATTGCATTTTATCCCAGGACCAGTGTCTATGTTAATTGAGTGTGATAAGCAAATTAGTACTCTTCCCCTGTGCTCATTTTTGAGATGTGTGAACTCCTCTTTAATGTTTGCATTTCAGTGTTTCCTAATTTAAAACATTAAGACAACCAGTATCTAAAATGAGATCAATAACATGTGCATTATATGTGAAAACAAAATAACTAAATCCGAATGAATAAAATCATAGATTCTGCCATGTGCTATGATTATGATTGATCCCACAATATTATTTGTTGCTTCAGTGCATTATGTGTGGTTTTATCTGTGATGTTCATTAGGCTGTATAGACTTTTGCTTATACAGTTGTGCAATTCAGTCATTATTTGTTGTCTGAAAGTTATGCTCTGTCGATTATTGAAAACTAGACAAAACTGTTAAAGTGCTTATAAGAGAACCTATGGGCTAGCTACTGCTAGCATATTTTTCCAAGGCAGCAACTCACGGTCAAAAGGGGAGTTTGCATCATGCTATAGAAGCCCACATTTGAGATTTGTTCATTTAATCTCTGAAAATGTGATTCTTTATCATAAACAATACTCGGTCATAAAAGGCCTACAAGTGACTTGCAGAATACGTGCTCAAATGCACCAGTGTCATTGAGTTGGCACGTTACTGTACACAGCCGTTTTTCCTAGAAGTCTCTAGCTTTCATTTATGACTATGATAAGCACGTTTCCCCACAAGGGCCCTTGAGGTAAATGTAGGACAAATGGCCAATGTACATTACGATTAGCTTTGTAGTGAAATGTGCATCTATGGGAAGAAGTTGGTGGTTACCTTTTATAGTTTGATAGGTTGTACCAATACAGATTAGGTAATATGAATGAAAGGGGCACCCTCTTTCCTTGAAGTGTGGAACCAAAAATCAGTCTCAACTCTGTAAATAATTAATTTTGTTTTTAGCGCTTTTCTTGAGACTCAAAGCACTTCACACAAATTGGTTGCCAATTAATTACACAGAACGAACAACGAATGGACTGACACCTATCAAACACAACACCCAGTGTGAGTGATACCGCGGCAGCCTATTTGCGCCAGACTTGCTCACCCAACATATTACGACAGACTTGCTTAGAACATAGGACACACAGACCGACGGACTTCAGGTGAATTGGCAGTGACTGGTCAGGGCACTGGTTGGAGAATGAAGCATGTGTTTTTGATGGTGGGAGGAAACCCACACAAACACGGGGAGAACATGCAAACCAGTGCTAACCACTGAGCCACCGTGCTGCCCAATTTTAATATGGCATTGTGTAATAACCACTTACAGGTTTAGAAGATATATGAGATCTTAGATAGGAATATTCCCTCTGCGATGATTACAGGACTGTAATGGAGATTCAATTCATTTTTATAGTCTTGCTCTGTGACGATCTTTGAATGTCCATATTTTCCTATTTGCTCCAACAGCATTTTATTTTGTTCCCTGTTCGCACCGTATCAATGACATCTTTCCATCAATAATGTACAACCCCCTGTAGATATGTTACAACACAGCCTATTGACAGAAATGAGGAAACACATAAGACAGTGCTGTGATGCTGCTCTCTCTCCCCAGCCCCAACATGGTCCGCAGGGTAGCAGTAATCGGGGCGGGGCCCTCTGGCTTAACCAGCATCAAGAACTGTCTGGATGAGGGTTTGGAGCCTACCTGCTTTGAGAGCAGTGATGACATCGGGGGCCTTTGGAAATTTAAGGTAAGATCAATCGTAGGTGAGTGAAAAGGGATAGGGCATGGTTGACTTTAAAAGCATTGTTAGCACACTTAGTCCAAATTGTAGGTAACAGTTCAGTGAGTTAGAAAACCCTGAGGGAACACATTGCATAGGATGGGTGTCGCCTTGCGTTGTTTTGGGGGCTAGGGCAGTATTAAAACAGTGCTCCCTTTAATACCTTCATGGAGATTTGACATATGGCTTAACCTTATAATTGTACACACACAGTTATTTCTATTATGTGCTAAACTAATCTTAGGGAACAAGATAGGCAAAGAATCATATGCTTGGGGGAGGAAATCTCACCATATTGAACCTGCAAGTTCCCACATACCTGAGCAGAATAAGAAAGAGATGGTAATGCCTACACACTTTTCCACTGACACGAAGACAAGGGGAGAAACGTTTCCATTGGTTACCTTAGAGGAGTGGATGTCCTGCTCGCCTGGATCTGATTACTGCGGGTAAACAGCTGAGTGGATTGAATACCGAACTGGGCTCTCACCCAGGAGGAGTGCATAGGGGGCATTCAGGAATCAAAGGCAGCCCTAATGCGCTGCAGTGTTTTATTACTGCTTAGCCAGTTAGGCCCCTCACAACATACTATGTCTCTTGAGTGTGTAACCGTTGGACTTTAAAACATTACTCTTTAAAGGTGACTGACTTCAATAAAGATGAATAAATAAAGAAGTTATATAAATATCCAAAGGACATAGAGGCTTTATGAGTCTCTTTTTTAGCAATTGTGATTTCGAAGGATATTTGTCTCCTTCCAATGGAAAAGGGAGTCGACCTCAATAATATGGCTTTAGAGTTCAAAAGTGAATCAAAAACAGTAATAAAGTATTGATGTATTTACAAAGAAATTAGGTGCACACAGAGAACGTGGGACAGTGTTGCTCGCTTCCGTGTGAATAACTATCTTACTTTTAATTGTGTGAAGAAAGAGCTGGAGCCGGGAAGGGCCAACATCTATCACTCTGTGGTCATCAACAGCTCCAAGGAAATGATGTCCTTCAGTGACTTCCCCCCTCCCGCTGAGCTGCCAAACAACATGCACCACTCTGAGGTGCTGCATTACTTTCGCCTCTACACTCAGGCCTTTAATTTGCTGCAGCACATACGCTTCCGGGTAAGAGGTCATTCTCATTTAGGTCAATAATGTTATGGCTATTTAGGTATCAGTGGAAGATTACCAAATTACCACTGGTAATAATTTAACATTTACTGTAAAGATTTTTTTTTTTTATTGTGTGTGTGTGTGTGTTTGTGTCAGACTTCTGTTGTGAGTGTGAGGCAGAGACCAGACTTCTCTGTGTCAGGCCAATGGGAGGTAGAGACAGAGGAGAGAGACGGTCAGAAGGAGAGTCATGTGTTCGATGCCATCATGGTCTGCACTGGTAACTTCAATCGGCCACACATGCCACTCAAGGACTTCCCAGGTACTGGAAATTAATTTGCCCTTTACTGTTTATTCAACATTGTTCAACTTGCTGCAAACCATAACGACAGTAACCAGGGCTACCATTGCTTCCTACCTGGTCCTGCACCTTAGCTCTGGCAGGTTGTGTTGGAGTAAGAAATATAATTCAGGTATAAAACTGTAACCAAGTTAATGAGTAAATAAACATAGGATAATAATTTGTTCTCATATATAACACCACCAGGAGGATAATGCAGAAATCACGAATTCAGAACTACACAAAACAGAGAAAAGGGCTGGAATAAGTTTAGTCAGAGCAGAGGATTTACTACACTTCTTATCATTTAAAGGAGATGAAGGCCAGTTCAGGGGTACTGAAAACATCATAGTATGTAAGATAATTGTCACATTAAAGGATAAGGAGTAACTGCACATTTTTCTGTGGGATGGGCAAATGGGTATAGAGACAGAATTGATAGCTTTATACCCTTTCAGAGAGATTCTTGGTCAGACACTCGAGAGCTCACCTTTCATGTTGTAACTTGTTTATTGCATGGTGATAATAAAGGACTATTATGTGTGTTACTCGTATCAGGACGTTAGTTTTGTTTTTACTCTACGGATTGACTGAAACCACAACAGTTGCCTTTCGATATATTGCAGCATTCCTAGAATTCTTTCCCATGTTTTTGCAACTGTGGTGTCAAACTGATTCAATCCAACCAATGCGTTTAGGAACACAAGTCACGATTTAAACAGGTGGTCAGCTGGTATCATTCCATTAGTGATAAGGTTATGGTAGATATAATTACCACTAAAACTACCTTGGGCAGCCATGACACCCTTTACCACTCTGCTATTCGTTTTGTAATGGTGGCCCTTTTTATACTCATCACTGTGATCTGTGTGCCTTGGTCAGCTGGCAGTCGTTGTACACTAGACGCGGTACTCACTGGCTGTTGCTAGTTTATAAGGCATGACTAGGGCAAATGCCTTCTTACCTGCAGAATAATAATAAAAAAAAAGTGCCATAGCTCTCGTAATCTTATGTCCCACGATAGCATTGTCCTTAGAACTACAAAGGTTCGGACAGTTTTTGGCCGTCTCATTTCAGTTTGCAGCTGCTAATGGCTGGAATAAAATACAATCCGAACTTATATTAAACTTTTTTATTTCCATTAAAACGTACTCACGTAAACTTAAAATTTTATTAACTGATGCTTGCAGCTGTTAATCAGTGCTGTTGTATTATGTCCTCTGTTGCTGTTTATATTTAGTTTTGTCTGCTGTTTGTATCTATGCCTGATAGCCTTTTGGCCAGATCGTCATTATAAATGAGATCTGGTTCTCAATTGACCCATCTTGTAAATAAAGACGGTAATGGTTATGTATTGTCTTATTTCCCCAGGCATTGACAGTTTTGAAGGCCGGTATTTTCACAGTTGGGAATATTACAATGCAGAGGGTTTACACGGGAAAAGAATTGTGGTAATTGGAATCGGCAATTCTGGAGGTGACATTGCGGTGGACATCAGTAGAATTGCTGAGAAGGTATGAGAACAAATTGTCAATAGTTGTAATAATAATAGTTTACACAGCTTTAAGGATACTGGTATTATCATTCTATCCAGTTAAGCCTTTGCTGCCTGTCAGGTGTACCTCAGCACGCGGAGCGGAGCGTGGATCGTTAGCCGCGTGGGGGAAAGGGGACTCCCATGTGACCTGGTGGGTACCTCCCGATTGGATGTGCTGATGCAGAAGCTCCTCCCCTCTTGGAGTGCCAAGGTGATGGAGAAGAAACTGGACCAGGGATTTGACCACAGGCTGTACGGCCTGAAGCCTAGACACGGGTAAATACAACATGTGAGAAAAAAATAACTCTGTGCATGGAATCAATGACAATGCTTCTATTGTATTATTTTTATATTATTATAAATACTTTACTTTACTGCTGAAAGTAATATTGATCGATGGATGTAGATATGGAATTATTGGTTTTACATGATTCCCTTATCATGATGCTAGGGTTAACTTCTGCACTCTGTGCGCTTTGGTTTTCGGCCTGTAGATTCTTTCATCAGGTACCGGTAGTAAACGATGACCTGCCAGGCCGTATCATCTCTGGTCGCGTGCAGATCAAACCTAACGTGAAGGAGTTCCGTGGCTCCAGTGTGGTCTTCACGGATGGGAGCGTTGTAGACAAGGTTTGCGATGTGATACTAAGTCCAGTGGCTTGCTATATTAGCCATGCAGAATGGAAATGAAGTGAAAGCTAGGGTGGTGGGGAAGAAATCTTTAAATCCTCCTTTCTCTTTGATTTGGTCTGGTGTGTGTGCGTGTGCGTGTGTGTGTGTGTGTGTGTGTGTGTGTGTTTTACAGGTGGACACTGTAGTGTTTGCTACAGGGTACCGCTATGACTTCCCCTACCTGCCTTCCGACCTTAGGGAGAAGAATGATCAGCGCTTGAGTCTCTACCGGCACGTCTTCTTTCCAGGGATGTCCCCGTCTACTATGGCAGTCGTGGGATTTGTCCGGGGTACGGGAGCCATCAACCCGCTGGCAGAGATGCAGGCCCGCTGGGCCACTAGGGTCTTTAAAGGTGAAGGACACTTATTACCTAAATATTATATTCACTTATTTAGTCTACTGCCACATGTTAAAATACAAATTTTACCGCATAACACAATCCATAATACAATGTTCCTTACACTAACATTGTAAGTGAGCACAACATTTTCTATTAATAAAAAGTGTTATTAGAACATAGAGGAACATGGAGTGAATAATTATTGTTGTCTATCAACAGGACTAAATACGTTGCCCTCAAAGGAGGGCATGCTAAAAGAGATTGAGCAGGACACAAAGAGGTGAGGAGATATTTGTGATTTATGCACCACACTGCACATTCACTACACACTGCCTAATATAGGTCAGACTTGAGGACAAAACAATAAGATACGACAGCGTCATGAGGGTGTGTGTGTGTGTGTGTGTGTGTGTGTGTGTCTGTGTGTGTGTTTTCACTTGTTCAGATTTGCCTGCCCCGAGGGCAGTCCTGTCCAGGTGGACTACATTCCTTACCTGGACTCTTTGGCTACGGATATCGGGGTTCGGCCCAGTATCCTTGGGCTGTTGCTCAAGGATCCTAAACTGGGCCTGCAAGTCCTAACGGGTCCCTGTACCCCATACCAGTACCGTCTGACCGGGCCAGGAAAATGGGCTGGAGCCCGCCAGGCCATCCTTTCTCAATGGGACCGGGTGGTTGAGCCATTCAGGACCAGGGTGGTACCAGAACCAGAGCATGGACCCCGTTCTAGACTGACTCTGATTCTGACGGTGTCTGGGGTTGTGGTGCTGCTGACCTCACTCTACAGAAAAGATAGCCTTCACTACTTCCTGTCACACCCAGCAGACTTGGTCAATAAGCTGATTGATGCACAAAGGGTCATGTGGCAGTGGAGATTATAATAGTAATTATTAAAACGTTTTTGAACTCGTGCTTAAACGCATAACATATGAAGAACAAATATCATGACAGGCACTTCTATGAATGAAGAATTTGTTTGTCTATGTTGTAATAGAAAGTATGGAGTACGAAATAGTAGAACATCACAGTGCCTTTAAGCGCACATAAAGTCATATTGTTAAATGTTTTACACGAACTTATTCATTTTCTACTCTGCTCCACTGTTCATATCATATTTTCATTTTGTCTTTAAAAGATGATTAAACAATCATAAAATTCAAGCTGATGTGTACAGGGCTAATATAATGGTGGTGCCTTGTTGCTACTTAATTCTCACTATTGGTGCCACATGAGTGTCGAAGCAAAACAAAATTGTTTTATTTTATGTAAATGTCAGTAAACAAAATGTTAACTCAAAATACTTTTGTTTATAATAAATTCAAGTTTTAATAAACTGAATATGGGAGGTTTGTATGTTGCACATGCCTGGTTATTCAGTACACAGTCCTTGTCAAAAATTAAAAGAGCCAAAGTACACCCACCTATATGGTAATATATAAGGAAGCCTAAGTACAGCCTACTCCTTCGGTTGTGTTTGGGATCGCCTGTAAGTGATAGTCCAGTACTACAGTTGCGCTTTGTTCATTGTCCCTGAAAGCAGGATTGGGAGCAGCCGTGATACTATTGTAATCTTGCAAATCGAACACAACCAGTAGGCAATTCGGAACAAAGCTTGGTGTTGAAGTAACCATCCACACTGTTGTAGGAAGAACTTTCTTTACTCAACTTTCTTCATCGCCTCAGGGTTGACGTCAGCGTTAATTCACGGTTGAATAATTGCAAAAACTTGGAACGCAAAGTATGTGACCTGTTTAAATCTGTTATTATATTTATATTTTTGAATGAGCATAATGACCAAAAAAAATGATGTGTTGTTTACACAGTGTGACATGATATGCATGGTGTACACACCATTGCGTACCTGGTCTTATAATTGGGTACATAAGATTTATTTACAACAAATCAAGCCAATAAGAACATTTACTTTTCTTCCATATTTGCCTAGCATCTTTTCTTTTCCTGCTACACAGACATGTCCACAAAACGCGTTGCAGTGGTAGGAGGAGGAAGCTCAGGTCTGGTCTGCATCAAGACTTGCCTGGATGAGGGTCTAGAACCAGTCTGCTTTGAGAGCAGCGATGACATCGGGGGACTTTGGAGGTTTGAGGTGTGTGGGATTTGCAGAATTAGAGTCTCACTTGCTCTTTTACCTGTTATTTACATACAGCATGATTATTTATAGACATATCTTATCCACAGCACTGTAGTGGCTGTAGGAGTTGAATATTTGCAGTTCTCCTTTTAACATTACATCATAACAAATCTCTCATCTCATCATTAATGTTGACATACTGACATCAAACCCTGCAGATCTGAGATCCGTAATAAACTTTATGCTATATTTTATTTAGTAATTTACTCATTTATATTTTTCTCAGTGGGTGTTTGGCACTTCATTAATACCAGTTTCATGGTTTGCTCATGTCACTCTAACAAATACCACAGATTGATGCCAACTAGGCAGTCTAACTTTATGTTAATGATTATGGTTGTCAGTGCTAATAACAGTCCCTCTACGCTACCTATGTTCCCAGGAGAACCCAGAGTCGGACAGGGCCAGTATCTACCATTCTGTCATCATCAACACCTCCAAGGAAATGATGTGTTTCAGTGATTATCCCATCCCTGCTGAATACCCCAATTACATGCACAACTCCCTAATCATAAACTACTTTCGCATGTATGCCGGCCACTTCCAGCTCACCAAGCACATACACTTCAAGGTGAAGTCGCCATCTCAATGAGGCAGTTGCTAATAGATTTTATTTAAATGTTCGAATGTAGCATTTTCCTCATACTGATTGTATTTATCTGCGTTTTATTTCAAATTCAAAATAGTCTAATAATTAGTTGAAACAAGTAAGTAGGAATCTCTGCATTGAATATATCTACCTCTTGAATTGCTGCAATAATTTGTGCTGGACTTAAACGCGTGTATTTGTGTCCTTACTTTTCCATCTGTGTCTTTCTCCTAGACCAAAGTCCTGCAGGTCAAACAGAGGCCGGACTTCTCTCGTTCAGGCCAGTGGGATGTGGAGACAGAGAACAGTGAAGGAGAGAGGGAGACTAATGTGTTTGATGCAGTGATGATCTGCATTGGACACCACTGCCACCCTAATCTGCCTCTCCATGCATTCCCTGGTACAACACAACAACAATGCGATCAAGAATATGCAAATTAAGACAAACACACACACACACACACACACATATATGTATATATATATATAGATAAATATGTATATATATATATATATATATACACACAGTATTTATAATGTGTTATATATTGATAGGTTGATTTACTACAAAGTTCACAGAATTTAGCTCAACTAGCTATGTGCTGTGTTGACGTAATTCTTCATCAACTGTTGTTGCAGACACTGCAGTGTAAATGATTCAAAGAAGTGTGTCTCAGGCGTAGGTCAGCACAAAGTCTTTGAGTGAAGCAGCCTTAACTGGTACCAGACACAAGTGGTGGCATAATGTCACACAGATAACACTGTCCTGATAGAATCTACAGTAGGTTGAACTTTGAACTTGAGTTTTTTAATTAATTGTTTTCATAGAATCTTGCTGTAAACTATTAACAAGAAAATAAATATAAGAACTTAATGTTATAACAATTGACACTTTTGTTTGTATTAGAACAAAAATATAAAAAATCTATGTTTACTCAGCTAGATGAACACAAATAGACCTTACTATAAACTGAAACATATGCTTAAAAGCATCATATGCCATCTCAACGCTTTGAAAGTATAATCATAGAAGTCAAAACTTCATTTAAGTTATCACATTTGAATTAAAAAAATACATAGAGCATTTTGTTAGATGATAACTTTTATTACAAGACCAGATCTGGAGATTGTGATCAAACAAAAAAAGGTTACAGAAACGATTCACCATTTATACATAAATTCTTTATACAATTCTTACAACGTTTGAAATGTTACATTTAAATAAGCTTACAAAAAGCTTAAGAAAAGGACGACCGAACAAAGAAACAGAACACACTCAAACCTGGAACAGATTGGTTGTTGCTCCACAAACTGTTCTTATAGTCAGTTTCTTCTTCTTCTTCTTCTTCTTCTTCTTCATCTAATTCTTATTCTTATTCTTATTCTTCTTATTCTTATAATTATTCTAATTCTAATTCTAATTCTAATTCTAATAGGAATAGACACTTTCAAGGGGGAATACTTCCACAGCCGGGACTACAAGACCCCTGAGGAGTGGAGAGACAAGAAGGTGGTGGTGATCGGCATAGGGAACTCTGGAGGTGACATATCTGTGGAGCTGAGCCGATTCACCAAGCAGGTTGGTAAAACACAAGTGCTGAGCTCAGTAATAAATGTAACCATGTCTGTTTAATGAAACTTTTGTATTCTTACAGCTGAGCCTAAAATCCTTTCCCTCTCCACCAAGGTGTACTTGAGTACTCGCCGTGGGGCATGGGTCCTAAACCGCGTTGGAGATTGTGGACTGCCCAGGGATATGGTGATCACAAGGTCACTGAAGACATTTCAGAAAATTTTACCATTTAATACATTTTGCAGTATTGCAGAGAAGAAACTCAATCAAAGATTCAACCACAGCCTGTACTCCTTGCAGCCCAAACACAGGTAGTTTTATGCTGAAACTCCACTCTATGGAAGATAAAATGCAAATACAAAAAGCTATACTGACATTTTGGATCTTGAAGTTCTATTACTCTAATAATATATTATATACTGATACTGTATATTAGGTTTTTCAGCCAGCATCCTACCGTGAACGATGATCTGCCCAATCGGATTCTGTCTGGAACTGTCCAGGTGAAACCCAACGTCCGCAGGTTCAAGGATTCCAGCGTGGAGTTTGAAGACGGAACTGTGGTGGACAACATTGACTTGGTGGTAAATGCAATCATAGAAGTAGTTTGCTCTTTCAAACAAAACGTAAAGAACATAAAACAAAAAACCTGACTGTGGTTCCCGTGAAGAAAAGTAGAACGTTTGACCACTGAGATCTTTTTTTTTTTTTAGGTATTTGCCACAGGCTACACTTTCTCCTTTCCATTTGTGGCATCCCATGTAATTCCAGTGTCGAACAACAAAACCTCCCTGTACAAGTACGTGTTCCCGCCAAGCTTAGAGAGTCCCACGCTGGCTGTTATTGGGTTGGTACAGCCACTTGGAGCCATCATGCCCATCTCTGAGATGCAAGCCCGGTGGGCCACGCGTGTTTTCAAAGGTAGAGCATTTCTTCTCTCAATTTACTATTACTTTGTAATTTATTTGAATAGAACGGTCAGGTTAAACTAGCTTCTTATGTTCAATGGTATGTTTCATTGCATTGAAAATGTATTTGATGTATCTATGTCACAGGGTGTAGTAAGCTTCCATCAATGGCTGCTATGTTGATGGACATTAAATGCAAAGAAGAAGCCATGGCTAAAAGGTAGGCTACTGCCGTGTGCATTTTTGTAGACGTTGTTTACCTTTTATCCATCAATTTCCCTCTTATCTGAAAACACAGTGGTTGTAGGGTTTATAAGAGGCCAAGGATGCCAGCCCTGATTCAACTGCTGTCTCTGTCTCAGGTACGTTACCTCCCAGAGACACACCATCCAGGTTGAGTACGTCGACTACATGGATGAGATATCAGCCATAGTAGGGGTTCGACCCAGCATCCTGGGGCTGCTGCTGAAGGATCCAAAGCTGGCAATGAGTTTAATGTTTGGTCCCATAACCCCGTACCAGTACCGCCTATGTGGGCCAGGAAAGTGGGCCGGAGCCCGTCAGGCCATCCTGACACAATTTGAACGTGTGGCCAAGCCAATGAAGACCAGGCCATCAGATATCCCTGACCCAAAGCGCTCCTTTACCCTGTTTATTGTTCTGTCTGCTACCGCCATGGGGCTGGCTGCTTTCTACATCAGGAGCTACTTCCCTGACATTCTACAGAACCCCACTGCTCTTCTGGACAGGATGAAGGTCTACCTGCCTGGACAGTGAACAGAAAGGGACTCCTGTTTTAGATTAGCTTCTAAAAGCTAACACTTGCCGCTTTATTTGCCATACACTTGCATAATCTATGATATAATAGTTACGAATTATGGCTGGGAGCAATTGCAAAGATTTTTCACTTTATTCACTAGCATGGTGCTAACATGAACAATTTTAATTTACAGGATTAATTGAGATGACAATGCCCCCTATTGGTAGTTTGAATAAAATATTCCATTTCGTTCTGTCTCAGAGACAGATACAGAAGGTTCAGCTGGCCTCAGTGGGAATGGCAGTGCTGACAGTGTCAGTACAATGCTCAGTACCACAGAATTCACAGCTTGGCATCTCACTTCTCAATGTTTGAAACTTGGTAAATTCAATGAAAAAATTACCAATACCTGTCCCTGCACATCGTACCAGTACCGTCAAACCGGGCCAGGAAAGTGGGCTGGAGCCCGCCAGGCCATCCTTTCACAGTGGGACCGGGTGGTTGAGCCATTCAGGACCAGGGTGGTACCAGAATCAGAGCATAGACCCCGTTCTAGACTGACTCTGATTCTGACGGTATCAGGGGCTCTGGTGCTGCTGACCTCACTCTCCAGAAAAGATAGCCTTCCCTACTTCCTGTCACACCCAATAGACTTGTTCAATAAGCTGATTGATGCACAAAGGGTCATTTGGCAGTGGAGATTATAATAATAATTATAAAATAATGTTGAACCCATGCTGAAATGCATAACATATGAAGAACAAATATCATGACAGGCACTTCTATGAATGAAGAATTTGTTTGTCTATGCAGTAATTAAAAGCATGGTGTACAAAATAGTTATAAGGACATTGAGCACAGAGCCTTAAACAGCACACAAAGTCCTATTATTTGTCATATTGTTATGTTTTATGCAAACCGGTTATTGCTTTTCTTATCTGCTCCACTGTTCATATCGTATTTGCCCTTTGTATTTCTTAATCTTAAAGGTAATTCTGCAATCTTAGAATTCAAGCATATACTACAGAGCTAAATACAAAGGTGGTGCTTTGTAGCAACTTCATTCTCTCAAGTCACGACCATAGTGGTGCAACATGAGTGTTGAAGAAGACCAAAATGGTTTTATTTTATGTAACTGTCAGAAAACAAAATGTACACTCAAAATCCTTTTGTTTATAATAAATTCTACTTTAAATAAGCTAAATAAGAGAGGGCTGTATGTTGTACATGCCTAGTCATTCAGTACACAGGCCTTTTAGGCCAAAAGTTAAAAGTGCCAAAGTACAGGCTACTACAGGGTCATAAATAAGAAAGCCAAGTACGGCCTACTCAATCGATTATGTTTGGAATCGCCTATAGCGACACCGTTGTGCTTGCTCATTGTCCCTGAAAGCAGGCTTGGGAGCAGCCGTGGTGCTATTGTGATTAAGCAAATTTAACACACCCGGTAAGTAGTAGGCGATTTGGAACGAAGTTTGGTAACCGCCCACATTGTTGTAGGAAGAACTTGTTTACTCAACTTTCCTCATCGCTTCAAGCTAAGCGTCAGCATTCATTCCCTGTCGAATTACCGCAGAAATTTGGAACGCAAAGTAAGCGACCTGTTTAAATCTGTTTCTAGATATTTTTTTTTTATGACAATAATGAACCAGAAAAATAAACTGTTGCTTATATAGACAGTGCGACATCTTGTGCTTGAAGACAACATTGCGTGCCTGGTTTTATAATGTTTTGGTACATAAGACTTATTTCCAACGAATCAAGCCTTGCTTTAAATTAAGAACATTTTAAATTGTTGTTATTTTCTTTCCTCCATATTTACCTTGCATCTTTTGTTTTCCTGCTACACAGACATGTCCTCAAAACGCGTTGCAATAGTGGGAGGAGGAAGCTCAGGTCTGGTCTGCATCAAGACTTGCCTGGATGAGGGTCTAGAACCAGTCTGCTTTGAGAGCAGCGATGACATCGGGGGACTTTGGAGGTTTAAAGTGAGTGAGATTTGCAGAATTACAATTGCATCTCACTTACACTTATCCCTGTTTGCAGTTCTCCTTTTAACATTACATCATAACTGTAATCTCTCATCTCATCATGAATGTTGACATACTGACGTCAAACCCTGCAGATCTGAGATCTGTAATAAACTTCATGCCACATTTTTATAAGTAAATAGTAATTTTTTCAGCAGTTTATTAATTTATATGTTTCTCAGTGGGTGTTTTCAACTTCTTTAATACCAGTTTGTATTAACAAGTATTGCAAGTAACATGAATGCATGCATTTTCTGTACTGTATGTATTGAACACCTGGCCTTTTTAATGACAGCATCATGAGCCTACTGAGTTAAAGCTATCTATTTCATTTCATGGTTTGCTCTTGTCACTCTAACAAATACCACAGATTGATGCCAACTAGGCAGTCTATCTTTCAGTTAATGATTATGGTTGTCAGTGCTAATAACAGTCCCTCTACGCTGACTATGTCCCCAGGAGAACCCAGAGTCGGACAGGGCCAGTATCTACCATTCTGTCATCATCAACACCTCCAAGGAGATGATGTGTTTCAGTGATTATCCCATCCCTGCTGAATACCCCAATTACATGCACAACTCCCTAATCATGAACTACTTTCGCATGTATGCCGACCACTTCCAGCTCACCAAGCACATACACTTCAAGGTGAGGTCGCCATCTCAATGAGGCAGTTTCTAGAAGCTTTTACTAAAGATTTTGAAAGGAGCCTTTTCCTCCCACCAGATTATTATAATCTCCACTGCCATTTGACCCTTATTGATGTTTTTATGCCTGATAACCTTTTCGCCAGGTCATCATTGTAAATAAGAACTGGTTCTCAATTGACCCATCTGGTAAATAACTAAAAAAAGGTTTTTGTCTAAAATATATTTCAAATTAAATAGTTTAGTTATCAGTTGAAGCAAATACGTTGGAAACAATACATTGAATACATCTACCTCTTGAATTGCCGCAGTAATTTGTGCTGGACTTAAACGTGTGTATTTGTGTCCTTACTTTTCCATTTGTGTCTTTCTCCTAGACCAGAGTCCTGCAAGTCAAACAGAGGCCGGACTTCTCTCGTTCAGGCCAGTGGGATGTGGAGACAGAGAACAGTGAAGGAGAGAGGGAGACTAATGTGTTTGATGCTGTGATGATCTGCATTGGACACCACTGCCACCCTAATCTGCCTCTCCATGCATTCCCTGGTACAACACAACAACAATGCAATCAAGAATATGAAAATTAAGACAGTCTTAATATGTATATATTAGTGTAATTTACTACACATTTTGCTCAATCTTTAGCTACGTGCTTTGCTGACCTAATTTATCATCAGTTGTTTCTGCAACGTAATAATAATAACCCAAACAAGTGTGTCACAAGTATAGGTCAAAACAAAGTCTTTGAGTGAAGCCACCTTTGTTGATACCAGACACACATGGTTGCATAATGTCGATGAGAGAACAGGGGCCTGATGCAATCTATAGTAGGCTGAACGCTGAACTTGAGATTTTTATATACAGGAGACTCCTTTATATGAGTCTTTTATTTTAACTTTCACAGTTCACTGTATCACGCGTTATCGATTTACAGAGAGCACTTTATTGTCATAAACTGATAGTAAGGGTTTAATCAGGATTCTAAATAATCAGTTAACCATAAACTTAATGTTACAACATTAGAGACACTCTTCCTTTATTTGTAAGAAATATACATTTTTCTCATCTGGATATTAACAGATAGACTTCGCTATGAACTCAAATGTGTGCTTTTAAGCATCATATGGGATCTCAACGTTCGGATGTATAATAACAGTAAAAAACTATATTTGATTAAGTTTATCTCATTTCAATTAAAGAAATACAGAGAACATATGGTTAGATGATTTCTTGTAGGCCAGACCTGGAGATTATAATCAAACTAAAATAAGTTACGGAAAAGCCTCTTGTTACAATTCCTATAACAATGTTCAAGCGTATTTAAATGTACAATTTTACACAGAACAACAGAACTAAGAAATGTCTGTTTGTTCAACACACTCAAAAATAGATCCTAAAATAACCGGGAACAGACAGTTTTTTATAGTCGGTTTCTTGTTTCTTCTTCCAGGAATAGACACTTTCAAGGGGGAATACTTCCACAGCCGGGACTACAAGACCCCTGAGGAGTGGAGAGACAAGAAGGTGGTGGTGATCGGCATAGGGAACTCTGGAGGTGACATATCTGTGGAGCTGAGCCGATTCACCAAGCAGGTTGGTAAATTGCAGAGCTCAATATTAAATGTAACCATGTCTGTTTAATTAAACTTTTGTATTCTTACAGCTGAGCCTAAAATCCCCTTTCCCTCTCCACCAAGGTGTACTTGAGTACTCGCCGTGGGGCATGGGTCCTAAACCGCGTTGGAGATTGTGGACTTCCATTGGATATGGTGATCACAAGGTCCATGAAGACCATTCAGAATATACTACCATTTAATACATTTTGCAGTATTGCAGAAAAGAGACTCAACCAAAGATTCAACCACAGCCTGTACTCCTTGCAGCCCAAACACAGGTAGTTTTATGCTGAAACTCCACTCTATGGAAGATAAAATGCAAATACAAAACGCTATACTGACATTTTGGATCTTGAAGTTCTATAATTCTAATAATATATTATATGCTGATACTGTATATTAGGTTATTCAGCCAGCATCCTACCGTGAACGATGATCTGCCCAATCGGATTCTGTCTGGAACCGTCCAGGTGAAACCCAACGTCCGCAGGTTCAAGGATTCCAGCGTGGAGTTTGAAGACGGAACTGTGGTGGACGACATCGACTTGGTGGTAAATGCGATCATAGAAGTAGTTTGCTCTTTCAAACAAAACGTAAAGAACATAAAACAAAAAACCTGACTGTGGTTCCCGTGAAGAAAAGCAGAACATTTGACCACTGAGATCTATTTTTTTTTTAGGTATTTGCCACAGGCTACACTTTCTCCTTTCCATTTGTGGCATCCCATGTAATTCCAGTGTCAAACAACAAAACCTCCCTGTACAAGTACGTGTTCCCTCCAGGCTTAGAGCGCCCCACGCTGGCTGTTATCGGGTTGGTACAGCCACTGGGAGCCATCATGCCCATCTCTGAGATGCAAGCCCGGTGGGCCACGCGTGTTTTCAAAGGTAGAGCATTTCTTCTCTCAATTTACTATTACTTTGTAATTTATTTGAATAGAACGGTCAGGTTAAACTAGCTTCTTATGTTCAATGGTATGTTTCATTGCATTGAAAATGTATTTGATGTATCTATGTCACAGGATGCAGTAAGGTTCCATCAATGGCTGCTATGTTGAAGGATATTAAATGCAAAGAAGACGCCATGGCTAAAAGGTAGGGTACTGCCGTGTGCATTTTTGTAGACGCTGTTTACCTTTTATCCATCAATTTCCCTCTTATCTGAAAACACAGTGGTTGTAGGGTTTATAAGAGGCCAAGGATGCCAGCCTTGATTCAACTGCTGTCTCTGTCTCAGGTACGTTACCTCCCAGAGACACACCATCCAGGTTGAGTACGTCGACTACATGGATGAGATATCAGCCATAGTAGGGGTTCGACCCAGCATCCTGGGGCTGCTGCTGAAGGATCCAAAGCTGGCAATGAGTTTAATGTTTGGTCCCATAACCCCGTACCAGTACCGCCTATGTGGGCCAGGAAAGTGGGCCGGAGCCCGTCAGGCCATCCTGACACAATTTGAACGTATGGCCAAGCCAATGAAGACCAGGCCATCAGATATCCCTGACCCAAAGCGCTCCTTTACCCTGTTTCTTGTTCTGTCTGCTACCGCCATGGGGCTGGCTGCTTTCTACATCAGGAGCTACTTCCCTGACATTCTACAGAACCCCACTGCTCTTCTGGACAGGATGAAGGTCTACCTGCCTGGACAGTGAACAGAAAGGCACTCTTGTTATAGATTAGCTCAAAATGCTAACACTTGCAGCTTTATCTGCACTAGCATAATCTCTGACCAATTTTTATGTGTATTAGTTAAGAAGATTGTATGTTGCATGCAACTACATTAGATATTTTGGAAGTGAATAAGATTGTTGAATCATTTTTTTGAATGCAGGGAAAAATAGTTGGCTTAGGAAGTAGGCTACTGGGGTTTTCTCATGATAGTTTAGATAAGCCTTACAACGTGTATAATGAAATATTACTGTAATGTTTTAATTAGCAATAGAAATCTTCACTCACCCTGTCGTGAGCTTAGTTATAGGGTTCCATCTCTGTGTAGGCTACTTAAGAGATATGGAGGATCAAACTTTTCACATCTAAGCTGGTAAAATGGTTATGTAGTTTTTATTTTATGATTTACTGACCCAAAAAAAGGGAAAAAATTTAAATAACACCACACAGGCATTAAGAAACACCCAAATGTTCAAAATGTGCAAAAAAACTCAAAATGGAGATGGAACCTTATAACTGTAAGCTCACAGCATGCCAGTGATGTAAAACCATCCTAATACATTTTATTTAGTTTTTAGCGCTCTTCTCGAGACTCAAAGCGCTTCACAGAAATTGGTCGCCAATTAATTACACAACGAACAACGAATGGACCGACAGCTATCAAGCACAACATTTAGTCTGAGTGATACCACGGCAGCCAATTTGCTTCAGACTTGCTCACACACAGACCGACTCCAGGTGAATTGGCAGTGACTGGGCAGGGCACTGGTAGGAGAATGGAGCATGTTTTTTTTTGATGGCGGAAGGAAACCGGAGTACTCGCACACAAACACGGGGAGAACATGCATACTCCACACAGAAAGGCCATTGGGTCAGGTGAGGCACCAGTACTAACCACTGAGCCACTGTGGTGCCCAAACCTGTGCCTTAAAAGTCCTATTTTGAAGGGTATCATGCAGCATCTCTAAATTAAATGATTATATTACAATTACACAACCTATTATAACAGTTACGAACGATGGCTAGGAGCAATTGCAAATCAAACTAAAAATCACTTTCTTCAGGATCATGGAACTAATGTGAACAATTTGAACGCACAAGATTACTTGAGTAGATAATTCCCCCTATTGGCACTTTGAAAAAATATTGCCATTTCTTTCTGTCTCTCAGAGACAAATACAGTAGGGTGAGTTGGCCTCAGACAGTCGGAATGGTAGTTCTGGCAGGCAGTGTCAGTACAGTGCAACAGGATTCACAGCTTGGGTCTTGCCTCCATGTTTTAAACTTTGTAAATCTTAAGAAAAAACGTTAAATGAAAGGTGTTGAATGTCACATACCATTGGTATTGGAGCTGGTGTAGTGTTAGAATTTTCATAATTCTGCTAGAAGCTGTAGGTTATTTGACCAACACAAAGTATGTGATTTGTCTTAGCTAGTGATTTTGTGGCTTTTGAATGTTTCCTCACAGTGATTTATAAAAATGTATTGCGTTTAACATACCCGTGCCCACTTTGAACTTTAATCCACTTTGTAAATTGAGTGATTTGAATTATCTTTGATGTTCTTTCATTTATTATATGCAATACTGTTTGCTGAGAGTGTCAAATCTGTAGCAGGACTACAGTTCACACAAACCGCCGCGCGACAAACACCCCGGAAATGGAATCTTCCACGCACGTCTTAGTACCAGCAAGGTTGCCAGATTGGGAAAAAATACATATATATCGTGTTTCTTTTCTCAACATTTTACAGTGTGCAATGTGGTAAAGACGGTATGTGCTATGTAGGCTATACTGAGAGTGGTTTGGATTTATCGTAACAGCCTTTAATAAAAAAAATACCATTATACCCACAAGTGACACTGTGGCCTTTGCCAGAAAAAACACTTGGTGAATTGAGCAGCCTTGTGTTCCATCTCTGTGGTTATATATTTACCATGAAAGTGGACATTTAAGCAATAAACGTTTAGCCACCACTTAAGCCACAAAAGGATAGCCACCATTTAAGCTTTTGCGTTTTTAAATACATGAAATGCCTTGAATAATTGACTACACCTGTTGATACCAAATTAACTTCATCCGATCTATGATCTTCATGCCTGTCTAATTTATTTTTATTGTGAGATTTAAACACTATATAGTAATTGCTGAAGCTGAAAATTACCTTGTCTATTCCTCCAAATATCTTATTTTCTAAAAATGTTTCCTACAAAACATTTAAAATATCTGATGTAGGTTAAGAAAATGATTAAAGCTCCTTAAATGATAACAGCAATTTACCTGGCAACCACAGACTGCCATTTTTGATTGTGAGACAGGCCGCGGCGCGAGTGGGGCCTCACTCAACCAGACATACACAATCTCGCACGAGATAACGTGGGGAGAAAAAAAAGAAACACAGGGATAATACGCACCGATTGCCCATTAATGTTCAAATATCAGAGGACGCACTGTCACAAAACAATCGGATATCAAGTAACAAGACTCGTGCAAGGGTGGATCAGTTTGTTGGCTGGCAGCGAGGTAACCATCGTTAGCCAAACTAGCTAGCAGGCTACCCTGCTTTTGTAATCCGCCGGCCACACACGCTTGTCCTTCTCTAACAAGGCCAAATTCAGACTTTTTTTTTGTCTGATCATACTGGAAACAATATAAGAACGAAGAGACCGGCGTTGACAGGTAGGACCTATGTTGAGGATGTCTGTGTCTGATTGCAGGTTTGGGGGAAGGGTGATGGTTTTTCTTCTCTCACCAGTTAACATTAGCCACACAGCTAAGTCTAGCGTAGCGCGTAACGCTTCTAACAGCGCACGGGAAAAGACAAAATGTGGAGGTGATGGCGACTTGCTAACAACCAAAACTGAATGAATGAATCTAGCCCTTATCCTTGCTTTTAGAGCATGATCATTTGGTGCTGGCTAAGAAGTTGGATGTGTAGCTGGTAGAGTTTCCCTAAGATGTTATGGAAATCTAATCAACAGCAGCCAGGTTAGCAGTTTTTTGACCGGGTCTCGTCCAGGCCCCTGCGCCTTTTTTCTGTGATGTGTGACCCACCCAAGATACCCAACGTTAATAAGGCTTGTGAGAACAATGGCATTGGGCTATGTGGTAATAAGCGACACCGACATTTCTTTTTTGTACATGGGTGATGTGGAGTTGAATATTGTTTTGTAAAAAGCTATATTATCTATCATGTATGGTAATGGAAGTGGTTTTGTTAATCTTGCGTGATGGCGTTAATTTGATTGCCAGACCCCTTCTAGAGGGCCAGCACATATAGTGAGGGGTGTGTATGTGCAAAGAGGCTGAGGGAAGTGCAAGGCTCACCTATGATTCATCACCATCTGCACACTTGGTACCAAGTGGGCCAAACAGGATGCAGCATGCTATGGTTCCTCAATTTACACATTGCTCTACAAGATTTTGGGTGTTTTGTATGGGGTGAGTCGGTGTGATTTGATTGGATTTTGATGTTGAAGTTGTGTGGATAGAAGTCAGGGTACATCTTTATGGCATGGCTTCCTTTGTTCTTCAAATAAAGATCAGTATTGATTAGAGTGAATTGTTGAGTTCTTAACTCAACTATGGTTTGATACTAACAGAATGAACCCACTTACCCCTTATAGCCGCATTTCCACTGCAGCTGAAGCAGGTGCATAGACCTGGACCAGTCGAACTAAGGAACCCAATAACACGCAGTGTATATATATCTATATAGCCTGTTGCTTTTATCTAACAACAGTATCTACCTTTTAACTAATCATATCTGACAGCAATAATATATCTGACATTGCATAATAGTGTCCTTGATTTAATAGAAAAGCAAAATAGAATATAAATTTAGCCTGCAGTGGAAGTTAGGCTTTCAAGACCACCAAACCGATTTTTCAGTCAATCTGTTGTATCCGCAATTTGCAATTACATTAGTGTCAGAGTGCACTGACAGGAACCTGAACACTTCAATGTAGAATAGATCTGCAAGATTGACTCTATTGAACTCCCTCTGTTTGGACAGATAAATAATGGCATTACCCTAATTTCCCAAGGGATGTCAGCTCAGGGGTGTTGATGACCAGGTGATGGAGATTAGTAGTTTGTCTACCGCTGCTGGGTTTCTTGCTTCATCCACATTCAACCAAAGCGACAGTGGTGAATTGTTGCTTAGTTCACTCTCCCTTTGCCGCGCTTAACTTGAAGCTGAAAACTTCATATAAAACCAGGACCTTTAGATCATGTGCTTTTCTGTTCATATCACATGCTCTGTCCTCTGAGGCAGAGCACTTGAGTGCTGCAGCTGTGTGAGGGCAGTGGGAGGCGGGGACTCTGTCGACAACCGCGCCCCTCCACAGACTCCCAGCTGTGTCTTCCTGGTGTCTGTTGCTCTTCTGTGACTAACCATCTCACCCGTATGCCCCCTAGACTAGATATTTCTAGACAATTTAGAGGCCCTTCTGATGTTCAAATGTCTGACTTGGGCCCAGGGAACGGCTGGAGGTCAGGTTGAGCAAAGTCAACAAGAGAGCCAGTTAGGTCTTAAAGTAAATATTGAAGAGGCTGTCTGTGTCCCTGGGTGACCCCCCTCCTCCCGCACCAGGGTCTGTTGTGGTTCACTCGGCATGCGCCAGGGCTGGCCCAGTGTGCTGTGTGGAGGAAGTGAAACTCTTAGGCTCTTATCGCCAGCGCCTTATTTTCCCACCCCTCCCCTGTTCCCGGCTGCCTTGGCTTAAAGGTTTTTAGCTTGCATGTTAATAGCCTGCATTATTTTGATGCTTTCTAATCGAAAAAAGACATTGGTTTTTCAGAAGATTTGAAATATTTTGCTGTGTGCCTTTTTTGTATGAAAATACTAGGAACCCTTCTAAGGATTTTGATAGCCATTGAAACCCTGGGAAGGGGACACTGGTGCTCCTGTCTTTAAAGGACGTGCGCTGCCACAGACGCTGTTGGTCAGGGCTGAGTGGAAGTCCCCCTGACTGTGCTCTAGGGGGAACTAGTGCATAGAGCCTGTGACTTAAGGTTGGCTCTGTGTTGTTGTACTGCCTCCTTCCTTTCCCTCTCTTTTGCTGTCTTTTTCTATCGCATGTCTCTCTCTCTCTCTTTCTGACTATCTATCTCGCCATCTGCCCCCCCCTCCTTTCTCTGCTCCCACACTACTCCATCAATTATGAATGACCCCTGTGTGGCTCAGGAGAGGACGTGCTGCAGCCCCGGACGCATCGCTCTATCCTCTTCCTTTCGTTCTTGTTCTATTCCCCCTACCCGCCCCCTCCGTTTCTTTTCACTTCTCCGCACTTCCGTACCCTCAATCGCTCCCTGCCACCACCTTCACTCTCTTATCACGCTCCCATACTTTTCTCTCTCCTTCTCCTGATTCCTCCTCGCCAACCTTTGGCAGTAGCCAGTGAGCGCGACGACTTAGGTGGCGTCGGCATGGCAACGTCTTGTGCGCCATCCAGCGAAGTGAGCGCATTGTGCCTGGTTAAAAAAAATAAATGAATAAAAGGGAGATACTCTTGCCTTCCTCCACTGTTCTCAGAGCCTGAGACGTCTTGCCGAGGCTACGTGACCCAGTAGTGGCAGCGCTCGGCATGCAGACAGAGCCCCTGTTAAAGAAAGAGGAAGCGCTCTGGCCTCCGTGGCCAGTAGCAGCCCGCGCCCACAGGGCAGCAGTCAGCCGGTTAGGTTGTTGATGCGTGTCGGGGACTTTTCCCATGGCTTGTTTCGTTCCCCTCTGGGTCGTTGAAGAGTTTTCGGGTCAAAGCTGTTTCTTGATGTTCATATGATGAGTACACTATGGTAGAAGTAACAAACACTGGTAATGGATTTGTTAGACCTGTTCAAACTAAAAGGATTTCTCTTTCTTTCATGGCCTCCTCCTTTGCCCCCTCTCCCTCCACCTTTGTCCCACCCTGCGTCGTAGGAGGCTGGTTCTGGGGGTGAGGCCGGTGGACCAGACTCAATGAGTGTCCAGCGAAATGTCCGAGAAGTCAGGGCAGAGCACCAAGGCAAAGGATGGCAAGACCAAGTATGCAACCCTTAGCCTCTTCAATACCTACAAGGGCAAGTCTTTGGAAACCCAGAAAACTGCAGGTAATCAGTGCACATTGACACGCTAACAGATGCACAGAGCATGTGTGTGCATGCATATGTGTGTGTGTAGGATGTAGGCTGACCCAAAGCAGTATGGAGGAGACCCGCCTACATTAGCATGCCTAGAGCAGAACTGCATGGAATGTGAACCACTTCCGCATTCCAGTGGCTGTTAATTCCTAAGTCATCAATCATGCTGATGCACTCCCTCTCTGTCTCTTCATATTTTGGCTTGTGTATTCGAGGATAAAACACTTGGGTGGCATTTCATTGACATTTTGACTTGTAACTTTCAACAGCTGTGTCTGGTCTTTACCTGTCTTGAGTTACCACGATCTCTCCTCCTACCCCCCTTCTCACTGCAGTGGCTGCCAGACATGGGCTCCAGAGTTTGGGCAAGGTTGCCGTCAGCCGGCGCATGCCCCCTCCTGCCAGCCTGCCCAGTCTGAAGGCCGAGAACAAGGGCAACGACCCCAACGTCAACATCGTTCCCAAGGACGGCAGCGGCTGGGCATCCCGACCCGAGGGAGGGGACGAGAGGTGAGAGGACAGGCCTGGAAACGCCCACGCTCTGAAACCAAATAAGCATGCCTAGCTATAGAAACCTCTGACTCTCGTCTTTCCACTATTGTGCCCCCCTCCACCCACCTCTAACTCGTCTCCCCTTCATGTTGTGTTACAGGCAGCAGGAGACGCCCCCACCCCAGCCCAAACCAGTGGTACCCCCGCCCCAGGAGGTCTCCGTAGCCGGCAGCCGCTCCTGGGCCAACAACAAGCCGCAGAGCCAGTCAGACGGTCAGTGGTCCTTTACACCTGCTCCTCATGGGGCAGTGGTGCTTGTGTGTGAATTTGTGAGATCGGGTTTGTAAGCTCTTGAACCTCGACTACCGAAGCCTTTTCATGCTGCCCTTTCTCTCCCGCTGAACAGACGGCTTTGCTGTATGAGCGTTCTGTTGAAGTATTTATACCGTCCCTTGTCGTTTAGGAGCCCCTCGTGTGAGCAGCCAGTTCCACCAGGAGTTCCCTAGCCTGCAGGCGCCCGGGGAGACGGAGAAAGCAGAGGGCCAAGAGGTGGAGCCTTATGGACCTGGCCCCAGCCTTAGACCTCAAAGTAGGACCGTGGTTCTCTCTCACTCTCTAGCTCTCTCACACTAACACGTGCCTTGACGCACAATCTGCATCCAACGCTGTTCACTGGATCTGTGTATCCAGTGCAAACGTCCTAACTCGACACGAAAGAAGCAAAGACGTTAAAAACCTGCCTGTCCGTTGTGTCGTAGATGTTGGCAGCTGGCGCGAGGGAGGTGGCAGGAATCTGAACACGCCGGCCAGCCCCTCGGAGATGGACAGCAGGGCCCCGGAGGAGGGCGGCCCCGGCCCCGGAACCCCCTCGCCCCCCGGGGAGACCGACGAGCCGGCCCGCACTCCGTCCAGCGACAGCCAGAGGGAGAAGAGGGAGCGGCCGGACCAGCCCCAGGCCAAACTCAACGGGGGCCAGCAGCCTCCTCCCCCTCCTCCTGCGGGGACACCCGCTCAGTTCCAGCCTCAGTTCAGGGGCCTGATGCCACCATACGTAAGTGAAGCACACGCTCAGGAGATCAGGCACTCCTCTCCCGGTAAACGGCTCCAAATCCCGTTGATTGATCGGCACCTGGTGGTGATCGGACTTGTGATTCCGTTGCAGATGTTCCAAGCTTATCCCCGAGTGCCCTTCACACCAGGACAAGGAACGTTCAGATACCCTGCACCACAAGACGGAGCCAAGTGAGTTCATATTCTACTCCTATGGGCTTGTTCCAGATCTGCTGTAACCATCTCTGTGTCTGAACCCCTTTTGAGTTGCATTGAAAGAACAGAAAGGACAAGACAATCCCAGCCGGTAATGCCCTCCTGTCTCTCTTTGTGTTGGATGCCTAGGGCTCCGCGGATGCTGAGGCCCCAGGGTCCACCCCAGGCCTGGCTCCAGGGCCCAGACAGACCCTCCATCGTCAGCGCCACCGAGCTCAAGGAGCTGGACAACCTGGACACGGAGGCTGACGAGGGCTGGGCAGGTCAGTCGGCTGGGAACAACGCAACAGGAATCGGGATACTTCTTTCTTTTAAGCTAGCATATGTCATATTGAAGGCAGTTCTCAAATAGAGCGGTGTGTGTGTTTTCTTTTTTGTAGGCGCTCAGATGGAGGTGGACTACACAGAGAAACTCAACTTCAGCGATGACGAGGAGAACCATGCTGCTAAGGAGAAGGGAGAAAATTGGTGAGTCTCTGCACCATCCCCTGTTCAATTGGCGGCAGTTCATTTAGCCTTCCTGTGTGTGACCGGCGTCTCTGCTCACTCTTCCTTCAGGGAATGGATGGGCAAAATGGAGCGAATGAGGCCTCCCCGCCCAGACGGCCAGAGGGAGGGGCCGGAGAGGGAGAGCAGGAAAGGCCCCTGGGCAGACGGCAGGGACCCCAGAGCGCCCTCACCGGCCAGCACAGCGCACTACAACAAGGCCGGTCCGCATCAGGACTATCAGGTGGGCTTTGGGATTGTCGCTGTGGTGATGCCCGCAAGTGGGTTTCCAGTGCACGACCACATTTGTTACCGTTGATCTCATCAGATACAGTAAGATGACGTAACAACAGAAAGCGATAGGTCTTCGCTAATGAGTCGTGCACCCTTTGTCCCCTGCCCTCCCTGTAGAGCCAGGGTGGCGTCCGCTTGGCAGGCAGCGGCGCCCCCCGCATGGCCAAGCCCCCCGCTGCAGCCTCCCCTGCTGGCGAGGAGGACTCGGAGGCCTGGCGACAGAAGCGCAAGAAGCAGTCGGAGCTCACGGAGGCCGTGGAGCGCGCCCGGCGACGGCGGGAGGAGGAGGAGAAGCGGATGGACGAGCAGCGACTCGCCGCCTGCGCAGAGAAGCTCAAGCGGCTCAACGAGAAACTCCGCCCGGCAACCGAGACCAAACCAACCCCCGTCGAGTCCACCGCTGAGGAGACGGTGGTTGTCCGTGAGGACACGCCTCCCCTGCCGGCTCCTCCTCCCGTGTCAAGCCCCGCCCCTTCAATGCCAATCATACAGACCCAGCCCCTGGTCATGCCAGCCCCTATGCCGGACCGGGAGAGAGAGAGGGGGGAGCGAGACAGGGAGAGGCTGGAGAGGGAGAGGATAGAACCCAGCGTGGAGGAAGAGGTTTGCTTCGTGCCTCGTCAGCCCAGTCCCCCAGCCCAGAGGCCTGTCGCTGTGGCCCCGGAGCTGCAGAGCGGAGCGGAGTGCTCCACGGCGGAGGTGAGCCCCCTGGGCGAGGTGGGTCACCTGGTGAAGGACAGCCAATCAGAAAGGACGCCGATGCCCATTCGAGACCATTTCAGCGTAGATGACAATAGAGGTGAGCCCCCTGACTGTGTTTTATGTAAAACAAAGGTAAACTGACTATTACGGTCTTCTATGTTAATGGTACAGTACATTGTTTTGCGTTAGTACACTCAGGGTCATTTGGCAATTATACATCTTTTTTGTTTCCCGTAGTTGAGGAGCCCCTCCTGCCTCTTCCTCGTATGGACCCTCCCAGTAGTGAGGAGGCCTCCGTGGGCCCCCCAGACCTGGAAGGAGAGGCAGGAGCTGCTATGCGACCCTCGCTCACCTCCGGCTACTCCAAACAATTCCAGAAATCGCTGCCTCCTCGCTTTCTCAGACAGCAGGTAAAGGACAATGGATCTTTTGTTTTGTTTTTTGTTTCCTTGGAAACAGTATGACTGTTACGGCTGTGTTGATGTGTTTCGACACGCATAGCTGATATGGACACGAGGCAAAGCTGGTGGAGCTGGTAGCAAAAACATACAGCCTCTTGCCCAAAACCCACATGGTGTCATCTGAGGTCTTCACCGATACATGTGAACTTCTTGTGACCCCCTGCTCTGCTCTCTGGCCCTTCAGGAGCAGATGAAGCAGCAGCAATGGCAGCAGCAACAGCAGCAAACCGGAGGGTCCGTGTCTCCGTCGGCTGGGAGTGGGGGCGCCCCGCCCCAGCAGCAGCAGCACCGCTCGCTCTACCAGCCCATGGGCCCCCACCACCAGCACCAACACCTGGCCTCCATGGGCTTCGACCCGCGCTGGCTCATGATGCAGTCCTACATGGACCCTCGCATGATGTCGGGGCGGCAGCCCATGGACATGCAGTCCAACATGCACACTGGTAGGGGACTACACGGGTAGAATGAGAACCATTCTAAAACGGGACTCGTGTTTGCAGTTTCTGTCAGGGACTCGGGGTGTTTGGTCGCTTCCCTGTAATAAAAGCGAAACGCAGTAATCATAGAGCCACAGTCTTGTTGAGTGTAAGTGCAGTCCCGGGCCATGCTTTGACTCTGTGCCGTGTCCGGTGTTCCAGCAGGCCGCCTGCCCCCCAAACCGACGCCGGGGGGACGGAGGGAGCCGGGGGACAACTCCAGCTCCAGCTCCGACTCCTTCGACCACCTGACCAGGCCCCACCGAGACCACAGCCTGCCCTCCGAGCCGCACATGGTGTGGGGCTCCGAGCCCTACCCCCAGGCAGAACCCTTAACCTCCGTCACCCCCCCCAAAGGACGTGATGACAAGGAGCCCAGGTGAGGACAGGCACAGCTCACCTCATGTGCCGCTATGGCAACCGTTGTCATATTCATGACGTTTTGTTTTTTGTGGACGTCACTGAGTTTTTTCTTCCCCTGCTTTTCTCCCCCAGGCTGGATCCGGGCCTGGACCTGGACAGGGCTCTACCTTCCCTTTACTCTCAGGATCATGGCCCCCTGGACTCCCGTAAAAGTGACTTCTTCCGTGACCCGCCGGAGCCCCTGTCGGCGTTTGGGCATTGCCCCGATGACAGCCCTGGACCTCTAGACCGGGCCCCGGTGGTGTCTGGGTTTGACTCCGAGGAAGCTGGCCTGCCCAGCGGAGAGGAGGTGGAGGCCCTGGGTCAGGCCATGCTCCAGAGGAGAGTCTCCCAGGGCTCCAGCCACTCCCTCAAGCTGGACGAGCCCAGGTTCGAAGGCCTTGCCCTCGGCGCCAAATCACTGGAGCTCCAGGACGGAGGGGAAAGGCTCGAGGACAAGGCCCGCAAGGAGCCCTTCTCCCAGACTGCCGTGTCCAACAACAGAGCCACACCTCCTGCCGACGGGCTCCACAAGCTAGAGAAGCTGCCCCTGCCCGCCCCCAGCAAGCAGAAAGCCGACCTGCGCTGGGGTGGAAGGTCTGGGACTATCCGCAGGGAAGGGCCTGGTGGGGAGAGGGCGGTCCGCAGGTCTGGCCCCATTAAGAAGCCCGTACTGAGAGACATGAAGGAGGAGAGGGAGCAGAGGGAGCAGAGAGAGAAGCGCCACGAGAGAGGAGGGGAGAGAGCGGACAGAGGAGAGAGACCTAAGAAGGAAGGGAGCGCCAAAGCCTTGTCTGCTGCTGCTGCTGTGTCCGAGGGCTCCAGGCCCCAGAACGAGACAAAGAGAGAGGCTCCCGAGGCCGAGGAAGGGCCCCAAAGCGGCCCCCAGCGGCCCAGGGACACTCCGCCTGGCCCAGCAGCGGCCCCCACCTCGTCCTCCTCTCTGGAGGAGAAACCAGACAAACCGGCCGGCAACGACAAACATCCCGAACCTCGGCTGCCTTCCAGGAAGGAGTCCAACCTGCCCCCACGGGTCTACCGCCGGGAGGAGAGGGAGAGGCTGCGGGAGCGGGAGCACGAGAGGGAGCGAGAGATGGACAGGGACAGGGACAGGGACAGGGAAAGGGACAGGGATTGGCCGGCTGACGCCAGCTTCCGGGGCCGGGGGAGAGGGGAGTATTACTCCCGAGGCCGGAGCTTCAGAGGGACCTACGGAGGGAGGAGCCGGGGGGGTCGAGGGAGGAGCCGGGGGGATTACCCGTACCGGGAGCCCCGCTCCCGCTCCGACCTGCCCCACGCCGGGGGCACCGCCGCCTTCCGCAACCGGGAGGAGAGCGAGACGCGCAGCGAGAGCTCGGACTTCGAGGTGATGCCCAAACGACGGCGCCGGCGCGGCTCCGACACGGACTCCGAGAGCGAGGGAGGGAGGGAGTCGGCCAGCGACACGGGGCCCTCGGACCGCGAGCCCAGCAGCAAGCCCCTCCGACCGCTCAGGAGAGAACTGCCCGGGGAGGCCCGCCCGGGGCCACACAAGCCAGGCTTCGGACCCCCTCACCTGGGAGAGAAAGGTCCCCCCAGGTTGGACGAGGAGGGCAGGCCCAAGCCGGGCTTCCTGCCCAAAGGAGAGCCGTCTCGACGGGGTAGAGGCGGCCTGTACAGCCGGCGTGGGGGTGCCAGGGAGCGCGGAGCCCCTCGTTCCATCCCTCTGAGGCGCCCAGGGGCCCGGGAGTCCTCGTCGCAGTGGCCCTCCAAGCCCATGGAGACCTTCAGGCCCGAAGACACCGAGCCCCAGTCCTCCAGATACGATAACCCCCACTCTGACCGCCGGCCCCCCAAGTATGACCCCAAGAAGTTCGGGGAGGGGCCGCCCCAGAACAGCAGGGAGAGGCCTCGCCGGCCCCGACCAGCACGACCCCCCCGACAAGACAAACCCCCACGCTTCCGCCGGCTGAAAGAGAGAGAGGCCGCGGTGCTAGCCGGGGGGGAGACGCCCCCCATCCTGCCTGCCTCTCTCCCCTCAGTGCCTGCATCCGCCCCTGGCTGTGCCCCCGGTCCCATCTCCCTGTCCCCCACCCTGTCCAGAGCCCCAGGAACCCCGCTCACCGTGTCCCTAGACCTGGGCAACGGCCCCCCGGAGCTCCCCGCCTCTGTGGAGGCCTCTCGGCCGGAGAGCAGCAGCCCCCTGACCACTGCCGTGGGTACAAAGTCCCCCGACCTGTCCAACCAGAACTCCTCGGACCAGGCCAACGAGGAATGGGAGACGGCCTCGGAGAGCAGCGACTTCAACGAGCGGAGGGAGCGCGAGGAGAGGAGGGGAGCGCTGGAAGCAGCCAGCGCCGCCGCCTCCGCCTCCGCCCAGGCCCCTGCACCCCCGCAGGGGTCCCTCACCCCCAGCAAGACCTCCGCCGACGGAAGGGTGACCCCTAAGCGGGAGGCCCCGCTGGCCTCTAAGAGGAGCTTCTCCAGCCAGAGGCCTGTGGAGAGACAGAACCGCCGGGGCAACAGCGGAGCCAAGCCCGTCCGCAGCTACGCCGGGGGCAAGGGGGAGAGGAGAGGAGGCGCCAAGGCTGGCCGCAGAGGGTGAGTTCCAGACACACGGCCTTTGTTTGGACTGCATCCGCTTCCTAGCTGTGAAGCAATGCACTGCTTCATGAAGTGGGCGGCCTATATGGAAGTGGCTTGTTGAACTGGTGCCCTGCCTGTTCATTCACCCTGCTGTTATCTGCCCTAGACACTGCATTGATCAGAGGTCCAAACACTGTAGAGCAGAAGCCCAGTTCTCCGTGCCTGTCTTCTGACAGTCTGACAGTCTGTCTGGGAGGGTGGCTAGCCGAGCTGTCGTCAGCCGTAGAAAGAGTCACCTCTCAAAGGACGAGTGTTAGTCATCTTCTCCCATCTCGGTTTCCGGCTGTAATTGGCTGTGGCTGCCTTTCTGCTGACGGAGTTAAATATAGATGGATAGGGGCTATTTTTAGACGACTCCCTCTCTGGGTGACCGTTGGTGTTGGGAAAAGAAACTCTCGTCTCCCTGGTAGAACTTGTACCAGTCGTCGTTAGCGCCCGTCACCAAGACAACAGATATATGCAGGCTGGTTAAAGGGAACAAAAGAAATCAGTCAATCCTATATCAAAGGGAAGTCGCTAACCTGAAGGTTTTCCTCCATCCTGGTCTTTGTTTTTTTCCTGGTTCATCCCAACGCGTGTTCCTGTGTGTGTCCCGCAGAGCGCCCCAGAACCCAGAGTCGGGGGCAGCGGGCGGCGGCGCGCCCCAGAGAGCCGGTAGAGACCAGGGGGGTCGGCGGAAAGACGAGGCCGCCAAGCAGGCCGCCAAGAAGCCCAAAGAGAACGCCCTGTCTCAGTTTGACCTCAACAACTACGCCAGTGAGTGGGACCTATTCCCTGTGATCTCTCACACACAAACGTACACACACGTTGGTCACATGCTCAGTAATACAAAAACACAAAGAGCAGCTATTGTCTTTCTTCGTGTGTTTGCCAAATACCATGTTATGGGTGGGATGTGTAACCCTCAGAGGAGGGTGCTGGTACTAACGGCTGTCCCTTGTCCCCCAGGCGTGGTGATCATCGATGACCACCCTGAGGTCACCACCATGGAGGACCCTCAGGCCAACCCCAACGACGACGGCTTCACCGAGGTGGTCTCGCGCAAGCAGCAGAAACGCCTTCAGGACGAGGAGAAACGCAAGAAGGAGGAGCAGACCCCCCAGGTAAGAGGGAGGATCGACCGAGCGTAGACGAGCACGTGGGCACAGGTGTCAGGTGCTAATGCCCCCCTTGTCTCTTCTGCCCCTCCAGAACTGGGGTAAGAAAGGCTCCGGCGAGAAGGGGCGCGGTAGCGAAAGAGGCGGAGGGGGCAAGCTGCCACCTCGCTTTGCCAAAAAGCAGCAGCGCGAGCAGCAGTCGTCCCAGCAGCAGCAGCAGCAGCAAGCCCTCCAGGCCCAGCCTGCCCCGCCTCCAGCCCCCCAGCCCCAGCCTAAGGCCCCCCTCGCTGCCCCACACCACCCTCCCCCCTCTCAGCCTGCCGCTGCCATTGCCAAGGCCCTGGAGGGGACGGTGGCCCCCCTGGCTCCGGCGGCCCCGGCTGCCGTGGACTTCGCCTCCAAGAGCCTGCCGCCTGTCCCCGCGCAGACACACAGCGCTCTGGGCACCGAGCTGTGGGAGAACAAGGTGGCGTGCTCCGCGGCCCTCCCCGACGTCAAGAAATGTGAGTGGAGCATTGGAGCCCGTTCCCCCATTGGGTTAACATTTAGCGTTTATAGAGTATTTTGTAGCGCAGGTCATTGATCGTGTGTGTGTGTGTGTGGGTGTGTGTTTGCAGTGGGTCCCATCAGCCCTCCTCAGCCCCCCTCTGTGAGTGCCTGGAACAAACCTCTGACCTCCTTTACCGGGACTGTCTCTCCTGAGGTATGTCAGCCTCAGGGCTTCCAGGGGTCTGCAGCGTGTGCGCCTATGATAAAGACACTGACGGAGAATACAAATCTGTCGTTATTTTTCCTTGTTCCACAACGAACGGTTTTTGTAATGGTGGGCTGCGTGTTCCAGGGAGTGAAGGCCGGAGCGGAGGGCGGCGTGGAGCTGGGGATGGACAGCATCCAGTTCGGAGCGCCCTCCTCCACGGGCAGCACGGACAGCGACGGGGTCCCCGCCCTGCTGGAGAGCGGAGCGGACAACAAGCTGCCCGCCCCCAAAGAGCAGAGGCAGAAACAGCCCCGCGCCGGGCCCATCAAAACACAGACGGTACACGGCCCCGCATCATCCCCCCCCCCCCCCCCCCCCCCCCCCATATCTCTGTGTCTGTCCTGTTTGTTGTGTCCAGTTTTTACATGGCTACACTGCACTGGCATCAAGTTAATTGTCCCAATTTTTCAAACCATTTTCTCATTCATTCTTTCGTCCCTCAGCTTCCTGAGATGGAGCCGGTGGAGACCAAAGAGTACAAGCCCGGCCCCATCGGCAAGGAGCGCTCCCTGAAGAACCGCAAGGCCAAAGACGGGGGGCGCGGGGCCGACGGCGAGGGCCTGGACGGGGTGGTGCCCCTGGGCGGGGGCGGCAGGGCGGCCGACTCCAGCCCCTCCAGCGCCGACGCCAGCGTGCCCGAGCTTGGCGGAGACATCGAGGGCATGATCACGGTGTCCTCGGCCGAGTACGCCAGCAGCTCCAAGGTAGACCTACACCGGCCTCTCCTCAAAGACGCCTGTGGGCTCAGTCACTGGTGCATCGCAACTTGAGCAGGGTGGAATGCTGATTGCGTGTGTGTGTGTGTGTGTCCTACAGGAGTCTGTGACCGACTACACCACCCCTTCGTCCTCTCTGGCCGACAGCGTGCCTACCGTTGGGAGCAAGATGGAGGAGAGCCTGGTGGCCAGTGTAAGCCTCGCCCTCACACGTGTCGTCCTGTTCCAGCCAGCGTTGTGTGTAGAACCCCTCAGTGGTTTGGCTGCGGTGTTTAATGTGTGTGCCCTGACGTGTCCTCCAGGTGGCGCTGCCCCACTCTCTGCCCCTGCCACGCAGGGAGGCCCTGCAGCAGAGCTCCAGCCTCAGCACCGTGTCGCCCGCCACCGTGGACCTCACGCTGAAGGTGAGGCTTTACACACACACACACACGCACATACACACGCACACACACACACACACACACGCATAAATGTTTTCAAACAAAGCCTGAAGTCAGGGCTACGTTCTCCTGCTGTTCCGGTGTCTAATCTTGCTGTGCGTCTCCGTCTCAGATGGAGTCTGCTCGTAAGGCCTGGGAGAACTCCCCCAGTCTGGTGGAGAAGAGCTCCCCGGTCACCTCCTCCTCCTCGCCCATCACCTCCTGCGCCGCCTCCTACTCCTCCTTCTCCTCGGCCTCCATGCCTCAGATCCCCGTGGCCTCGGTCACCCCCAGCACGTCGCTGACCGGTACGGACTTCCTGTCCAGCTGAGGGACTCGCCCCGTGATAAGCCTGTGCACTCTCTTTGCCGTTAGCTTTTTCCTCGAACAGTCTGATCTGCTTTGTGATGGTCTGACGGTTCATAGTGTTAAGTACTCCTGTGCCTGTCTGTCCCGCTCCCCGCCTAGGCTCCAGCACCTACACCACGTCCTCCCTGAGCACCAAGACCACCACGGCCTCGGACCCCCCCAACATCTGCAAGGTGAAGCCCCAGCAGCTGCAGGGCGTGGGCCTGTCGTCCTCCTCGGTGGTGGGCAGCTTCTCCCAGCTGGGCTGCGTGCCCCCTCTCCTGGCCCAGCAGCAGCAGCAGCAGCAGCAGCAGCAGCAGCAGAGCCCCCAGGTCTACGTCTCGCAGTCTGCAGCTGGTGAGCTATGGTCACTTATACCATACCATGTATATGCAGTATAATATCATGACACTATGTTTGGGGGACATAATGGGTATGCTTGGGTAAGTTGGGTTAGAGTGTGGCGTAGAATATGTGGGGTTATAAATGCCGTCATTCAGAGTTACTGTGGCAGCGTTGAGAGTTCCTCTGACTGCGACACCCTCCGTGTCTCTCTTGGCTCTGCGGCTGCTCCTCCCTGACTCAGCGGGGCCGTGAGCTGCTGTTTGAGCCTGCCAGAGGGCAGAGCCACCCCAGGCGGGACGGAGGCTGCCAGCTCATTAGCCCCTGGATCCCCACAGGAACAGCGTCTTTAGCAGCCCTGCCTAATTACGGAGCCTCATTAGGAGGCCTGGGAACCGGGGGTGTGCAGGGTGTCAGTGGCAGAACGAGATGGAGCCCCTCTCTGACTAGCACCTCATCCCTTCCTCTCTCGCTCTCTCTGTGTGTGTGTGTGTGTGTGTGTGTGTGTGTGTGTTTTTTGCAGGTTCTGCAGCTCAGATCCCAGCCTTCTACATGGACCACAGCCACCTGTTCAGCACGCCCCACCCCCGCCTGGCGCCCCCCTCTCTGGCCCAGCAGCAAGGCTACCAGTCGGCTCTTTCCCAGGTAGGCCCGGCGTGTTGGAGCTCCTCTTGTTGGACCAAGGCTTTATGACGGCATGAGGATGTATGTCTAACATTTCCCGTCTGGGTCTCCTTCGTAGCCGACGGCCGTGCAGCAGATCCCCATCCCCATCTACGCCCCGCTGCAGGGCCAGCCCCAGCACCAGCACCAACATCAGCACCAACACTCACACCAACACCAACACTCACACCAGGCCCAGCTGGGGCTCAGCACGGGGCCGCCCGTCTCCCAGCAACAGGACCTGTTCAGCTCCTCGCTGCAGCCTTACAGGTACGCGCACGCGCACAGACACACACACACACACACACACACACATGCGCGCTAAAAAACAGGACCTCACAAATACACCCAGCCCCCGGCTTCCGCGCTGACCCCTTCCCCCCCTCCAGGTCCCAGCAGGCCTTCATGCAGAGCAGCCTGTCCCAGCCCTCCATGATGCTGTCGGGGCCCTCCCTCCACAGCTATGCCGGCGTGCAGGCCCCCGAGCTGGGCAAGCCCCAGTCCAGCCTGGCCTACCAGCAGCCCTCCTCCACGCAGCACATCCCCATCCTGTTCGAGCCGCAGCTCAACCAGCCCTCGGGCATGGGCGGCTCCCCGCTCATGGACACACACCTACTGCAGGTAAGGAGGATGAGCCTGGGGACAGCAACAGGAGCTTTGAAGAGGGTCAACTCTTCTTGCTTCGGCCTAACCCAACATTTTCTCTCTCTCTCTCTCTCTCTCTCTCTCTGTCTCTCTCTCTCTCTCTGCGTGCGTAGCAGGCTCGCCAGGGGATGAATCAGCATTCCAACATGTACTCAGGGCAGGTGCAGCAGCACGGTCAGAGTAGCTACTACAGCAACACCCAGTCTGCTAGCTCGGCCATGCAGCAGGTATGGCGCACACACACACACACACACACACGCTGAAAAAGATCACCATTACCACCTCCTCACCCTGATCACACGTGGTTTCGTGTTTTCTCCCTCCAGGTGACTATGGCTGGCTCTGGGCTGTCTATGTCCAGCTACGGTTCAGGAGGGGGCCAGCCTCTGCTGGCTCTGCCCCCGACCCCACCTCAGACCCAGCCCCCCAGTCTCAACAGACAGCCCACCGTCTCCCAGGGCTACAGGGGCCTCATGGGCCACAGCATGATGCAGCCCCCTACTAGCAAGGTAACGTCTGTGTCTGTGTCTGTGTGTGTGAGAGAGACAGCGGATCTCAGAGAATGAATAGAGATGTAAACTCTCTGTGTGTTCCTCCACAGATGGACATGGACCTCAAGCTGTTTGGCAGTGGAATGGATGTGAAACCTGGGACTCCACCCATCAGTGCCCGAAGCACTACCCCAACATCCAGTCCTTACAGGTACGAGAGTACACACAGGTACGAGGTGTGCACACACACACACACACACACATACACACGGAGGCTGGAACACTGTCAATAGTTCTCTAGTCATACTTCTGTTTTGAGGCTGAACTTTGACCCCGTCTCCCTCAGGGCTAGCTCCACCTCTCCCAGCAGCCAGTCCAGTAAGATGAACAGTATGCTGTACCAGAAACAGTTCCAGCCCAGCTCCTCTGGCATGAGAATCGCGCAGCACTTCCCCGGACAGTTCAACCCACAGGTACAACCTCGGATCACCTTCTTCCCTGCTGCGTGCGTGCGTGCGTGCGTGCGTGCGTGCGTGCGTGCGTGCGTGCGTACTCTTTAACTCCTCTGTCCTCCCTACAGATGATGTCTCAACCCAACATATCCAACATGGTGTCTCCTCTGGTGCGGCCCCCCCATGCCAACTCGTTTGCGGGAGGGGTCCAGCGCACCCCCATGGGCCCCCCGATGTCGCCCAACGTGGGCGGGGGTCTGATGCCTCACCCACGACCGCAGCACAGCCAGCACCCCCCGCAGCACCCGCCTCCCCCTCAACAGCAGCAGCACCCGCCCAGAGGGCCCCCCATGCCCTCCCTGGGAACCCGGGGAGCTCACCCGTCTCTCAAAGCAGAGCAGGACCTCAAGGTAGCGGCACGACCTGCATGACCTTTAGCCTACGGCACAGAGAAGTTCCAGAGAATGAGCTGCTTTTTTTTTGTGTGTGACACTCTCAGGAGCATTAATTAAAGGCTGCCCGTGTAGTTTTGTGCTGATTTAATAGTGGTGGGCCGTCATGTGATTGAAAGTGTGTGTTGTGCTGCGTGTCGTCCCCCCCCAGGCGAAGCAGAGGGCGGAGGTGCTGCAGTCCACCCACCGGTTCTTCTCTGAGCAGCAGCAGCAGCAGCAGCAGCTCAAGGCCTCGTCCGTCAGCAAAGTCTCTCGACTGGACCAAGGCTGCAAGTCCCCGCTGGACGGCATGGCCCCCAACCACCAGTCGGGGGGCCTCTCCGACCGGGCCGAGCCCGACAAGCCCTCCCTTTCCGCGGGCAAGCCCATACGGACTGGCCCCATCAAGCCCCAGGCCATCAAACCTGAGGAGGGCAAATAGAGCCGCCCTCCTCGACCGAAGAGAAGGGGAGATGGCTGAAAAGGAGGGGGAGGTGGCTCGGAGGCCTGCAGTAGTGGGAGGAAAGAGAATCTAGCTGCTCCTTTAAACTTGGTTCCCTCTCTCACATCGGGAGGGAGGGAGGGAGGGAGGGAGGGAGGGAGGGAGGAGGGGAGGGCAGGGGGAACGGAGGAAAGTGGGAAAGGATCGGAGAAGTCCACATCGTAACGGTTACTTAGGAAAGGGGGGGCCCTTTGCTTGGTGGATGTAGTCCCTCCCCAGCTCTCCTGTCTCGCCCCCTGCCCCTCTCTCCAGCTCCCCCAGTAACAGGGTTTTGATTGAGTCGAATCCTCCCATCATATTGCGTGAGATGGGTAAAAACGACAGCCTTGTTTACAAGCTGTTTTTATCGTATCTACTTTGACGGTAGATAAAGAGTTAAGACAGCAAGAAAATTAAACAAAACAAGATGAGATTCGCTGCTGAGTTTGCCTTTTTTTTTTTTAAATAGCTCTTTGATTTTTTTCTGTCCCTTTTTATATTTTTTTTTCAAGTAGAATCACACATTTGTAAGAGGGCAGGAATATTGGTATGTTAATGAAAAAAATGAATCAATCTATTGTTTTTGTAGTTGGAACGAACAATCTTTATTTTGAGACGTCTTCTTGTAAAGCACAGATGCTTTTTCTTTTCTTCAATCCCCCTGTCATTACTAATCTGAAGGTGTGTGTGTGCGCGCAGGTGTGTTTACATGCCGCACCCTGGCACTTCATGGCATCACGTGGTCAGACACACACCTTCAACGGTTTCAAACACGTTCACTGATTGTGAAAGAAATCAGGATCTTCCGATGTATAATTTTTTGTTTAGTCCCCACACCCGAGTGACAATGTAAAAAAAAAAAAGAGAATTGCAGCAGTTCACTGATTTGATGATTAATTGATTCATTCACTGATTACAGTCTGCCTGCAAGCCTTCTCTCCTGCCTTTTTGCTCTCATCTCCTTGCCTGAGCATTTTGACGAGGTGGTTGTGATGTGTGTGTGTGTGTGTGCGTGTGCACGTGTGTGTGTTTGTTGTATTAACAGGGGAAGTTGTAGCCGCGACCTCCTGTAGCTTTAGCCAAAGGATCAGCAGCGTGAAGATGATGTCACTGAGCCTTTTAGGATTCCCGTTGCCATGGTAGCAGAGTTTGAGTAGGGTTACTATGGGCTGTTTGTACTTGGTCACTCCTGACATTTTACGGTCTAAGGCTGACTCCACTTGCACCCCTCCACTGCTTTCACATCCATCGCCCATGTCTTGCTCACACACACACACACACACACACACACACACACACACAGACCCCCACACACTCTCTCTTTCCAGTTGAGCTCCCAGACCTGCTGCTACAAACAGAGTCCCAATGCCCTTAGCTAAGACAGCAGGATAGGGCTATTCTGAAGGATAGGAGTGAGGGCTTGTTTTTCTAAACCGTATGACACTCGAGTGTTTGTATGTCGACCCTCACAAAGAGAGAACAGGACATGCAGATCAAGAGAATTTTAAAACCGAGGTGTGAAAAAAAAAAATCAAAAAATGACTCAAGATTTCGACTGTAGCTTCGAAGGAATTGGGTAGAAGGACACTTTTAGTTTTCTTTACTGATGAGGGGAGCGATCAGTCCTCTTGACCCCACCTCACATCCCGCTGGCTCTCCCACTCCTAATGCTCTCATCTTGGGGTTTCCATGGCGACGATGCCCTTTAGAAATGTACAGTAGAATGCCCCCAGAGTACAGGGGAGGGCTAGGTTACCCCTCCACCAAAAGATGGGGGGATGAGGGAGTGGGCTTCTGAGTTTGTTTTTGTTCTGTTTTTCTGTTCTACTTGTACAGGGGTTTCATCGCTGTATTAAAATGTGTATGGTCTTATTTACATTCTCTTGGTTTGGTTACAGAAACTAATAAAATATGCCGTTTAAAAAGTGAATCTGCTGTGTCAATGTGAGTTTTTAACTTGGCGGTTGGTTTTCAATAAGTAGGTACATTTATGGCATGTATGTTTGTTTACCTGTTAAGTCCTTTAAATATATTCAGGGTCATCTTTTGACGAATGATCCCTCAGAGTTGGATTTAAATTAGTTTGGGAGCTCAAATAATCTACTGAACTTGTAGTGTAATTATTTTGACACTAGGGGTCAGTATGTATGCACATTTACAAAAGCTTGTTCTGTCTTGCTAAAATAGAAAATCTAATGTCAACCTTCAAAGTAAAAGAAAAGCAGTAGACTTGAGTCAGTGAAACAAAAATGTATATATTGTTAGGCTGATAGAGGCAATCAAGTCGTTTAAGATCAAATTTATTTGTACATTTCAACATGTGTAGTACTGAAACACAGGTGCATGCAATTTGTCAGTATGCTTGATAAGAGCAGTGTATTTTACAAAATAACCTGTTTACTATGACAGTAGAGGCATTTATGCAGCAGATAGGTCACCTTAGTTAAAATGAAGGGATGTATTTATACATTCAGAACCACATTAGACATAGCAGACCTCCAACATTAAAAAAAACAAGACCGTAGAAAAATAATTCCTCTATAAACATGTCTGTGGACGGTGCCACAGCAGAAGCCTTCCCACTGAAACCACAGACCTGCCGTAGGGGGTTCCTCCCCACAAAAAAAGCTTGAGCTCACCTCGGAGTTTCGGTACTTTGGAACTATGCACGTTGTCATAAAGAGGATGACTTGCATTCTAACCTCTACTGCAGTCGAAAGCGTCGAAGCTGTGGGCCATTCAAGCGGGAACAGCTGGGCGAGAATGTCATGTAGACACGTGGCCACGCGTGTTGTCTCTCTAGGCCTGCTGCTGACGGCCCAGTCTGACGTCATAGGACACAATGTGGAAGTTGTCCCACGCGAACAGCTTCCTCTGGGCCGGGTTGTAGTCCACCATGCTGTTGTAGCGGTACTTGTTCTTGAAGGGCAGCGTCAGGGCCTTGGTCTGGCTCGTGGCCGTGTCGTACATGTAGTTGATGGTGGTGTTGGGCGACGTGTAGCTGGCCAGCGTGTACAGCTTGCCGCAGATGACGAAGGCGTTGGCCACCGAGATCTTGCGGATGCCCGTCTCCCAGCTCCTCCTCACCTCCAGGCTGTGCGGGTCCAGCTGGGACAGGACGATGGCTCCCTTGGCCTTGTTGGTGGAGTAGATGGCCCACAGGCCCTGCTCGTCCACGCCCAGGTCCACGTCCGTGTAGCCGCCCCAGGAGTAGGGGAACTGGCCGTGGAAGCCGGCGTGGGGCAGGTCTCGGCGGGCGGCGATGCTCTCTGTGGCCAGGTCGTAGCGGAGGATGGTGCGGCTGCGGCGCCTCTGGTAGTACAGGGAGCCGTGGAACAGAGTGGCCCCCGTGCTCTCCACGGGCTCGGGCAGCAGCAGCACCTTCGGGGGGAGACGCAGCGGTTTAACTAGCGGGCCTCATTTAACACAACGCACATTAGAGCATACGTTCTCTCGGCTCACAACATAACCGTCGGGGAAACGGGGAAACCGTTAAAGCGTGATTCTGCTGGGTGTGTGTTTTGTTCAGGCTGACCAGCTACCTTTGAAGGGAACCCTTTCGACAGCTGGTCCATGTCTTCGTAACCGAAGAGCTGTCGGACCTCCGAGCCCACGGTGTCGATGCGCCAGATCATCTCAGAGCCGTAGGGCTCCTTGGCCTCGGGGTCCTGCATCCACACGCCATACTTTCCAGCTATGCTGTCAGCCTTCCTGTGAGACACCGGCTCACCCACAGACACTAGATCCCCACAGCCTGAGAGCGGGAAGGGACAGAGTGTGTGTGTGTGTGGGGGGGGGGGGGGTTATTGTAAAAATAATGGGAAGAAGAAACAAGAAGCAAATGTGAATGAGGCACAGTCACCGTCAGCGCTAGAAAATGAACATCAAACATCACAGAAGGACTTAGTTTAACATGGCGGCTGATTGCTCGGTTGGTGAGACAAGAAGGAGGTCTCTTGAAGCAGTGAAAACAAACAAAAGGGTGAGACGACAGTTTCTTCTGATGAGGACACAAAGTCAATGAGACACGCAGACAGACAGTGGAGTGAGCAAACATCTCTGAGCAGCAGACCAGTCAGTTTGACCAGCTAATCCTGCCGGCAGCCAGAAAGCCTTCACCACAAGCACCCACTGAGAAAATTAATAAGGGGAGCTGTATATTTACCACTTCCTAAAATACCCTTAGGGAGGAGGGCAGGGAGAGGGGAGGAGGGCGGTGGCTATCACTGGAATAAGATGGTAAGATATACTGCGTTCACTGCATTCATTCAGACGCCTTCACACTTTTTATTACGTCACAGCCTTATTCTAAAACGGATAACTTTCATTTTTCTCCTCATCAATCTACACACAATACCCCATAACAACAAAGCGAAAATGAATAGTTTGTAAAAAATGTGAGCAAACTCGTTTCAAAATATAAAACTGAAACATTTACACGTGTCATAAGTTTGGCAGGTGTGTTATCGTCACTAAGTGTATTCCGTTTCACAGTCTCACCGCAATAATTAACCTGCATCTGTGTAAAACCGCTGACAAACGGGTCACAAAGGATTGACAATTGGTTGATGTTTTATAGGAAGGTTTCATTATTCTCTCTTCTTAAGCCACATCTCCGTATAGAAGTTCCCGCCTAACTTTTATGAACACTAACAAGGCCGGTCCCCATACATAGGATTTCGGTGGGGTATTCCTGGCCCGCTTGTAATTCCTGGTGTTCCCCCCTCGCTGGCTGCAGTTCTATTAATAGCCGTATTTATTTTGAGGCTGTCAACTGAGGGGAAGTGTCGTGTTTGCCAGGTCAGAGCAAGGTGCCAGCGGGAGTGGAGCGGATATGGACGATGATAATTGAAATCCTGACTTGACCCATAAAGTGTGTGTGTGTGTGAGCGTGTGTGTGTGTGAGCGTGCGTGTGTGCGTGCGTGCGTGTGTGTGTGTGTGTATCTTACCTGTCCTGTCCTCAGGGCCATCAGGAGCAGGCACTTCTGTCACCTCAGCCTTCAGCTCCTGGAAACCTCGAGAGCCATACTCCCAGGCTGGGTCTAAAAGAGGGGCACAAGTGCAGGGGAGTGGTTGACTTAGACAAGTGTGTGTGAGAAAAGCGTGCCTGAACCCCTGGTATATCATCGCCGTCAAAGGGCAGGCAGTGCTGGTCCATACCTCTGAGACTGCTGGTGTCTCCCTGACTGCTGGGCCTGGACATCAGATGGGACGGAGCGCTTGACCCTGCAAACACACACACACACACACACACACACACACACACACACACACAGAATTAGCCTTAGACAAGCAGTTGAGGAAGATGAATAGGGTCTTCTTGTGCAAATGACGTCCCATTAATTCTTGCTACAAATTAGCTCGTCAACCTGCCTTTCCCAGGTCATACCCTGAATAAGGTCCTAGCTGTGGTGTGACTGGTCCAGGACGACCTCCGCCCTGCTCTTTGTACTATCTTAGCCAAATACCGAGGCGTTTTGTTTGGATGATGAGAACGAACAGCATGCATGCAGGATACAATGAACATAGCAGCACACACAGACACAATGGCATAAAGCCCGCACAGAATAACCATAATGTTTCCGTGGTTTTGCTGAAGAGCGGGGTACCAATAGACCTTAAGGCACACTCCACCAAGACACCACCTTGAAGACGTGTGTGTGTGTGTGGGGGGGGGGGGGGGGCCCACTGAAAGGCGGGAATGTGGCAGCAGGGAGCAAACACCGCTGAGTGGATTCCCAGCTGCTGTGGAGTCTGTTGGACTGTGTCCATCCCCCCCACCCCCCGCACCCCAATCCCCCCACACCAACCCCTTCACTGCCCCCCCTTGCACCTACACCGCTCCCTGCACCCCAATCCCCCCACTCCACCCCCTACACTACCCCCCTGAACCCCAATCCCCACTCCACACCCCCCCCCCCTGCACCCCAATCCCCCCACTCCACCCCCTACACTACCCCTGCAACCCAATCCCCACTCCACCCCCCCCTGCACCCCAATCCCCCCACTCCACCCCTTAAACTGCCCCCCGGCACCCCAATCCCCACTCCACCCCCCCTTGCACCCAAATCCCCCCACTCCACTCCCTACACTACCCCCCTGCACCCCAATACCCCTAGTACACCCCCTTCACTGCCCCCCTGCACACCAATCCCCACTCCACACCCTACACTGCCCCCCCTGCACCCCAATCCCCCCACTCTACCACCTCCAGCACATCCTCCACCTTACCCCTGTCCCAGTCACATGCCTGACCAATGACCTTCCATTTTCCAAAACCCTCGAAATCTGTTCCCCCCTTATGACTGCCAGCTTTCCCTCACCAGGGCCCTGCAGCTCAACTGGCATTAGCCCAGCAGCTCTCTCTCTCTCTCTCTCTCTCTCTCTCTCTCTCTCTCTCTCTCTCTCTCTCTCTCTCTCTCTCTCTCTCTCTCTCTCTCTCTCTCTCTCTCTCTCTCTCTCTCCACCTTATCCACTACACGACGCTGTTTTTCCACTAGCTTCTTCACCTCCCCAGTCCCTTCTGTTTTCCTCTCTTCTACTGATGCTCTTCTTTTGGGCGTTCCGGCAGACTCTTATTGACACTGACTGATTCAACTAGAATCCGTAATGTGTCAGCAGTGTCATATATATACACAAAATTATACTGCGTGCATTAGCAGATATGAGTTCACTGAATACTAATATTGTCTGTGCTAATGTATTTATATGGTCATAATGATAGGAAATGTGTTTATATCTGTCTGTGTGTGTGTGTGTGTGTGTGTGTGTGTGTGTGTGTGTGTGTGTGTGTGTTTATATTTGTCTGGATGTGTGTATGTGTGTGTGTGTGTGTGTGTGTGTGTGTGTGTGTGTGTGTGTGTGGGTGTCTGTGTGGGTGTTTGATTGTGTAGTGTAGTGCATTGTATTCACAGCCTGCCATTCAGGACACTAAGCACCTGGAAGTTGCTGTTGATTTGCTGGGAGAAAAGGCTGAATTTAGGAGTGAAGAGGAGCTGAGAGGAGGAAGAAGATGAGGCAGTTAAATGGTGGATGCCAATTCAGTGCCTAAATCTTGCAGCATGATTGTTTTGAATGGGGTGGTTTTGGCTTGCATATGGGACGGGTTAACTGATGGCTCTTTACAAAGAGATGTCACGCCTCACTCCCCTGAACAACAAACCAGCTCCCTACGGACACAACCATTCATCATCGGAGGTAAACAGCCCTGTTTGCCTTTGAGCATGTGTGTGTGTGTGTGTGTGTGTGTCCCCGTGTCTGTGTGTGTGTGTGTGTCCGTGTGTGTCCACGTGCATGCCATATGTGTGTGATAGAGATCAGGTCCACGCAGGCAGAACACCCACAGACCAACTCCATTCTGGTCCTAATTCCCAGAAGGAGGGTCAGCTTCGGGCGCCCACAGGCCTAATCAACCCCTGGTAATGGAGTACAGGCAAGCTGCTCGCTCTGGCTTTGGGCTTCAGGAGATGTTGTTTAACTGCAGGCCCCCCGTGGCACATGGCACGACACCTGCATGGTTTTAGATGCTATACTACTTAGCCAGAGTTTCCTGGCCAACGTGACCGTTACTGCTGCATACTCTAAATAAATGGTTTTTAATAACCCGGTACAGGCCTTTCACAGAGTGCATCGCAGAAGACTAAGTATAGTTTTGAAAGAGTTGTATTGCTAGCGAGAGATACTGTTGCAGTTTAGACACGCTGTTCCGACCAGAGGAAACAGTCCGGGGTGACCCTAAAGGGACTGTCGAGTACTAATCTAAAAGTCAGATATTTATGGATGTCAGTGGGACTGGTTTCTTAGGGTTCTTGGGATTTATGTCCTGTGGATGTTTGCTTTACTCAATAAGCTGCACAAATAGACGCGAGCATTTCTACGCTTTGATGAAGGAAAACACAAACACAGACACACACCTCAGTGATGCGTTCTCCTTATGGAGCTCCTGTGTGTTTTAGTCTGAAAGTGCCAACTTGAAGAGGTAAGCAGATCACCTGGGCTGCACAGCCAAATATCTGGAATTCTTTCCAAGACAGTACAGGGGGTAACCAGTGAACGGTGACCTGGGAGACCGGGATTTACTGTGGCTGGCTAACAATTCCAGCCATTAACACAGACCACAGTGTGTGTGTGTGTGTGTGTGTGCGTGCGTGCGTGCGTGCGTGCGTGCGTGCGTGCATGCGTGCGTGGGTGTGTGTGTGTGTGTGGGTGTGGGTGTGTGGGTGTGTGGGTGGATGGACAGCTTAGAGGGAGAAAGGATGGATGAGATGGTGAAAGACAGGAGGGGGTGGGAGGATAAGGGCTGTCTGTAGACTAATGAATGAGATGGATGGACACAACACAGTGCAGACAGGAGAGACACCCAAAGCTTTAGAACCTTTCTGGCACTGGGGTTACCCCTCCAAGCCTCCCCACCTCGGCCCACCAGCTCTGACCCTACCGCTGCATCTGGCTTCATCAAAGCCCCGGAGAGGAGACCTGGACATGGGACCTCATTTCTCATGGACTCATGGCGTTGCCGCCTCATCCACGCCTGCCTCTCTCCCCCCCTCCGACTGCACTCCTCTCGCCATGCAGGGGAAACACCAGCCATAAGCTGAACCCGGTAGTAAATCTTCCTCGGGGTCTCTTCACTCACCCTCTTAAAACAGGCAGGGAACAGGGCAGCAGAAACCTGAGCCAAGCGCCTCGGCAAACACATGTGACCCCAACGCACACACACACACTCCTGACACATTTATGTACATGCCCCGCCGGTCATACCTTCACAAGTGCTCTCTCTCAAACACACACACACACACACACGCACACACACACACACATGCTGAGACCCTGTCTATTTAGCTTGACCATAAAAGCGGGCAAATAGCAGGGGAAACCTAAGCGCAGCTCTAACTACTCTCTGGGACACATCCACCCTGCTGGCTTCAGCACAGAGCCTTTGAGCCACACACACAAATAGAATCCCCATCTCAAGCAGCAGGTTAAAGGGATACTTCACCGATTTCCTTAAAAAATATATGATGTTGTTTAGGCTGAATTAAGTAAGTTATTGTATTGAACAAGTTCGGGTCATAGCATCAATATACGTGAAATTCATGTATTTTTCCGACCACCGGTATTTAAATGGTTAATTCATTGTACACCACAATGCCAATAGATCATTGCGCGAATCAAACTAGAACCAGCTAACGCTCTTGCCTTGGCTGAACATGGCGGTAGTTTAAAAAAATTCAGGAAGGACCCCCGATGACGCAAAAGAGAGTCATTTTCTCAACTCGTTTTACATTCTGCTGTTTGATTGTGAAATGCTAAATGACGATACAATGTTTAAAATACAACACTGGTATCTGATGGAAAACACATCAAAAGATCGAAAATGGGTGAACTATCGCTTTAAGCCCCCTGCTAACATAACGGACACATATGTATTCCCCTGGTCATACACAGTGGCCCTCTACTGTATCTGACTGCGTCATGAACACTGGTATCTGAGTTGCCAAAACAGAGACACCAACAACAGGCAACAACAAGACCTTCCCCCGAATACCACAAGTGGCCGACAGGCTGTCCACAACTGCTCAGTGCATCTTCATTACTTAGGCAATATGCACACAGCTAAACTATAAAACACCACAGAACGTATATGAGAACAATGTGGGTCTTTCAAGCATTATGTTGGTGAAAGCTGACTTTTTTAAGTGGAAAACGTTATATTATGTTGAAGTCCTCAAAAGAGGAAGGAGTGCGGTGGTAACTCACCTCCAGAGGGTCGGGTCCGGCTGCTGTCCTGCAGCGAGGAGCTGGGGGGGTTCCCCACGGGGACTTGCTGGGGACAGGGCTTGTCCCTCAGCCTCTCTGTCTCCCTCCTCATCTCCTCCATCCTCCTCTGCAGCCCCTCCACGTCCCTTTGCAGGCGCTCCTTCTCCCCCTGCAGCAGGCTCTTCTCCCCCATGGCCTGGGCCAGAGCTTCCTGCAGCCCCGTCACCTGAGAGCCAGAGCCCACTCCTCCAGCCCCCATCTCCCCTCCGGTCAGCCTGGCCACCAGCACCTCCAGTAGGCTTAGGCGGGCTTTCAGCCCCTCCACCTCTGGTCCTCCTGTGTGCAGGGGGCAGCTGGCCTCGGCGGGGCTGGGCACCGTGAAGGTGTACTGGCATCGCCCGCTGCGGTCGTTGCCCCTCAGGAAAGAGGCTCGGTCCTGCGCCTTGCCGCCCAGCAGCAGAGCACACGCACACGCGCAGAGCAGGAGAAACATGCTGGGGAGGATGTGATTCTCTGTTCAAAGGCTGTGGGCTCTCTTCTGCGTGTCCTTTTTGTTCAGGCTCACTCCTTCAAACCATCAGCTCTCCTCTTCAATCTTTTTATTTTCTTCAGCTATGGAATCCTCTGGTTTGTCACTTGTTTATTTCCTGGACCTGTGTCCCAACTTTACTGAGGGGGGTGTTTTCTGTTTTCGGTATTCTGTTATTTTAGCCTGGCCAGATATCTCCGTGTCCCCGGTTATCGTCTTTGCTCTCTTTCGCTTTCGTTCTTTTCCTCCTGCTGTCTGTCTGTCTCTCTTCTCAGGACAGGTTCCCCAGGTCTGTGAGGATTCTGAGCCCCTCTCTGCAACCCACAGATATTTATACAATTTGGAAGGGAGGGAATGAAAGGCGAGGTGAGAGGGAGGGAGGGAAGGCGAGTGGGAGGAGAGGGGAGAGATGGGGGAAAGGTGGGGCTTTTCCGGGGATGAAGGAGCGCTGGGATGCTGTTTGCTTTTGGGATCGTCTCAACAACAAAAGCATTCCAGGGCCCCTGGGATATTAGTGTTTGTGTGTGCGGGTGTGTGTCCATGTGTGCGTACTTCTCTGTGGAATGATTTGTTTTCGTTTTCACAGAGACTTCAATATCCTCATGTCGGTTGGGAACATCTGTCATTCCTAGGGGCCAAACCTTACTTAAAGTAAGTCTGATGAGTAATCATTCAATATGACTCAATCCTGACATTCAAAGAGGGGAACCAAATCATAGACAGAGTTCCGGCAGGTTCCACGGCACACGTCTGTCCCCAGCGAAGGGCGTAGGAGCTGGGCCACTGAGGATTCAGTGACCCCTCCAGGAGACGGTTTCTTCTTTCACACTGGCAGGGGGCCAGGACGTGACGCAGGTTGCATCATGTGGAAGGGTCATGGTTCCCTATTGAGCAATGGCTGGATTCCTAGCACTGACCCCTCCATGCCCCGGTCACACTGGAGAAGGGACTGGGCTTGCTGTGGAGACGGCCCCGTAAGAGTGGGCGTGTGTTTGTGAGTGCGGATTCACCGAGTGCTTATCCACTCAGCCTCTGGGATTTCAATCTCTAGTTTGGTATACCGTGAGTCCCACACCGCAGCGACCACTGTTTTCAGCGCAACTCAACTCCCTCACCGCTTCTATTACCCCCCCCCTCTCTCTCTCTCTCTCTCTCTCTCTCTCTCTCTCATTCTCTTGCCCTCCTTAGCAATCTCTCCATCGCCTTTCCACCTCCTACCTCACCCCTCTGGCTAACCCAACATCAGAGAGACATGAGCAGGCACTGGATACTGGGCTGAGCAGGTTCTCTGGCTCACATGCGATGCTGACTGTTTATGAGACTTTTTTCAGTGAGCACGAGAGAAAGAGTGGCATGTTTATGTATGTTCCTGAAATTCACACGAGCACGTGCACATATACACACACTTCAGGGGGGCACGTCTTCCATCTTCCCTCGCATACCAGTGTGTCTTAGCTGAGCGGTACGGCACGTACAGGCCAATCGGTTATCCATTCCTGTCGACCTCTCAGTCCACCCCGATCGCCGAAATATCCCCTGACCGAGGTCCCTCTCTCTGTACCAGGCGGACATAGGGGCCAAAGTGACAGAGGATATGGCAGGGGGAAGAAAGAGCGAGAAGGCTGGACGAGAGGGCCACGCGCGAGGCGTACGAGGTTAGCACTGGGGGCAACCCCGGGGTAATCCTCGGCTTCAGAGGGCTAAAGTTCACACACATAACCCCCCCCCCGTAGCAAGCTGCTGCAGGCTCGCTCGGCTCCACCTGGCTCCATGGCATTGTTTGCTCAGCACAGGTGTAGTGTCAGCCAGAAACAGCTTCCTTAGGCCACAGAAAGGACTTTGACACTGCAGGCAGGTGACTGTGGAGTAAGTGATGACTTGGGAGATGTGAGGCGTGTGAAGGGTTGGACGGGTAAGGTGTGCTTTTGATGGACGGGACGTGATTTGGGAGAAATATTTATGGCTTTGGCACGTCGTCTTGTGGACAATATTAACAGGGTAAGAAGGTGAAGGGAAGAAAAAGTTGGAAAGTAATAGGGGATATGTGGAGAGAAAATATCGCTACACAAACTGTGACCCGAGAGTCTTGCAAAACTATTGGGAAAAGGACAGGAGGCACGGATTATGCGTGGGTGGGGATGAAAAGGGCAAGGGAAACGAATGGTAAAAGAACGGTAATAGGAGAGGGCAAGAAAGGGTGAGACAGGGGGAATATTCAAACACCAACACAGGTCCTTTGTTCTCACCAGTCCTGGCTAATGTTTTCTGCATGTTCCCCATGCAATGAATCGCCAGACTGAGTGTGCAGGCCTGGTTGTTTTGATGGTAATTTATTTTCTGCTTCCTCCAGTTAGCGGCATAGCCATCGGCCACTTTTAATTTCAGACCCGGCCCAAAGCAGTATCAATTCGTTTCTTCAACGTGTGTGTGTGTGTGTGTGTCTGCAGGTGTCAGTGCTTGGCAGGTACCCATCTTCTCTCTCTCTCTGGCTTTCACTCTCTATTATATAACTCATAACCGGTACTGCCATGTCCTACATCTGAGGTCATCCACTTCTAGCCACTAACAAAGAACCAAAACACGCTGTGCTGCCAGTGTGGGTGTTTTTCTCACTACTGAAGGGTTGAAGAGCTCTCCAACACACGCATATACAGGTTCTGTGAGACCAATAGGGAAACGAGGCAGAACTTTCCCTTCCATCCCTATAATTTGTGACCCCCAGCCTGGGACCAGTGAACGTCGCCTGTGAATCGTTTGAAAAAACAGCAGTAACCTTTTACTGTCCTGCCATGGCTTTACAACCTCCAATATCCCCAGCCAGCGTGCCAGTGTGTGGTCCTGGAGGAGCACCATCGGAGAACAGAGAGGGCTTGCATTGAGCACAGCTATGTCTGGGACCAACATCTTCCTCTGGTGCAGACGTGAGGGCACGGGAAACAGCAGGTGCTAAAAGGATGGTCCTGCCCTCCCTCCTAGACACCAAACCTAACAGGAAACCTAACAGGACAAGACATGTATGGCAGGTGTTCACAAAGCAGTATTCGTACATACGGCAATCAGGGAAATTATCACAAAAAAAGACCCTGGGTAGTTTTCATAAGTACCCGCATTTAACAAAAAGACCCCATCTCCTCTTTGGACGATGACGTTAATATAACAGTGCTGCGTTTATGGCTACGTTCTCCGTCTGTTCAACAGTAAGATGAAAAGGAGCAGGAACAATGGGACTAGCCAGTCTGTCGGTGAAATAACAGTCACTTTACAGGCTCCAGTCTGCCCAGCTTTAAAGGCCGTCACGGGACACCAAAGCGGCCAGTTAAGTCCGGCTAATAAAAAAGACTCCATAACGAGATGAGAGGAAGACCAGCCGGCGTGGCTGGCTCTCATCAGCTCCACACAGTGGAGGGATGGCATGTGCCCACCTTCTCCTCTTTCTCTGTTCTCATTCAATAGTTCTTTTTCTATTTCTCCCTCGACTCTTTCTGGTCCGTATTAAACCCCCCCCCCCCCCCTTCTTTTCTCATCCCAACTTTGCAAATATATCCAACTGGAAAGAAACTAGATCCGAGTCCAGATGCCCTTCAAAATCACTTTAATTCTGAGCAACAAAACAGTATTTCACAGTCGGTCAATGTTAAGATCATAGTACACCAATACATAATCAATATTTACACCTCAAATAAATTATAATGAAAATAATAAAAGAAAAAGCAATGTAAAGGGTTATTAGACTAGATATTCCAAAAGCTAAATTGCGATACCTCATTGTGTGTGTTTCACAACCTGAATCTTTCACTTCTCGTCTGTTCTCATAAACCAACTCTCACCATACCAAACACGCCATATCAATACCATGGAATGAGCTGGGTCTCTTCCTGACACCTTTATTGGGAATAGCAGCAGACATTCGTATTAAGAATCACTATCCAGCAGGAAAACTCAATAACACAAAATAATAACATAATAGTTACGATAGAGTAACAAAACCATGTGGACACGACCAAGCTAATGTTCCCGACAAGAATGTGGGACAGGCGTGACCAATCGGTCCCAGAGCTCACCCGGGTGAGCCAGGGTTATAATGCTCGTACAGAAAAGGGGGAAAACATTCATCATCTGGATCATTTGGTTTGGCCTGAGCCCCCCATGTGCAGGGACTATCAAGCAGGCTAAAACAAAGACATCTGACCGACGGCTTTACAAATGTAATGTTACAATTCTGAAGCAGGGCTGCGCCTCAATAGTGTAAAGTGGCTTCCTTTCCTTGTCCCTCTGACCTCTCATGGCACTGACTTTTAAACACACAGGACAGGTTGGGCTCAGCTCTGCAGCTTTGTCACCGTCTTTCAGAAAGGAAGCCACCTTTGAGCGTGGCGAGGAATCTCTCCCTATGATGGGTGGAAGAGGACGGCTACTGAAAGGAGCGGCGGTGACCTGCTCTCCCCTTCTCTGAGAACCTGGACAGATATGGACGAACTAACCTAGAGACAATGAGCGACTCCCTCACTGCCATAACAATATGTCTATGTGATGTGATGTGTAGGACTGTGAAGAGAACCGCCAAGGCCCCCCCCCCACTAGGATATGTAACAGCAATGGAATGAAGACTCAGCCCCGACTCCACAATCCCCTCCTCCACTCCCCCCTTGTCACTGTGCAACCTGGCACTCCAACCATCAGGGTTAAGCTGCTCTCTACATCTCTCACATCCGTTAGGAGAATAAATAGGAATGGGTGGTTATGGGAGCGTGATGCCTGGTTGGAGATGTGTAAGGAGGACCAACTCCTGGAGGTAGGCCGGCTGATGGTGTGAGGGCTGTGGCGGGGAGGAGGCGACGGCCGTCTAGTGGATGTGGAGGGGGGGGGGGGGGGGAAGGAGGAGGAGGAGGGAGAGGAAGAGGAGGACTCCTCCCCACCATCCTGGCCAGCCACTAGCGATTCCGAAGGATCACTGGAACTAAGACCCCAAGAAAAGAGAGAAGTTAATATTTTCAACGTCTTGACATGGCAAAGACTTTGTTTGCGTATTGTCTGCTACTTACTGAGGATGACGAGCAGAAGGGCAACCACCACCATCGCAATGATGATCTTCATCTGGGGAACAACGGTATCGACATATGACACATCTACCACTAATAGATCACACACACACTTCCCAAACACATTTCCCCTTTCCAACACAAATCTGCTCTCAAACACCCAGACCCCCCCCCACCCACCCCCACCCACCCACCCACCCACACACACACACACACACACACACACACACACACACACACACACACACACACACACACACACACACACACACACACACACACACACACACACACACACACACACACACACACACACACACACACACACACACACAGTTCCAGCAGCAGTCACCTTGGTGTCCCTCCACCACATCCTCCTGTGCAGCTGCTTGGCTCGGCTGCTGAAGGCCGACGCGTTGTCCGATAGGCTCTCTGGAGCGCCACGGGTCCGACGAGGTCACACGGAGAGAAGGGTAAACCTCTGTTAGCGATGGGCTGGCTAGACTCCTGACAGAACACTGAAGGTTATGTGGAGGAAGCTGGCTGCGTGTGTTTGTAGTGAGTGAGAATAGGTTGTGCAAATCCTCCGTGTCCAGAGGGACCACTTCAACTCAAGATTCAAACTTTAATCAGCTCGGGAAGTGCACTTGTCCATTTCGAAACCAGAACATATTGATCTTCCTGCAATACATTCCTGTATTTCTCTCTTGGCCTGTTTCCTAGATACTTCTGGTGTGTGTGTGTGTGTGTGTGTGTGTACGTGTGTGAACACAGAAGTTATAGCTCCCTGACGTGCAAGGCTTCTTTCCAACACTCTGTTCCTGTTAAGGGTCTGTGTCAGGCAAGCTAACAACCAGCCCACTACAAAGAGAAGGACTGGCGCTCTCAGAAGGACACATTCTCTCCTGTGGCATACACCCCCTGGCTACACGTGCGTGACCGTGATAGGAAGAGAATAGAGGAGATTGAATGCACTGACAAAACACTAAAGACAGAACACACTTTGTACACAGCACTGAACTCTATCACACACACACACACACACACGCGCACACACACACTAACACAATGTGTTCCAGATGCACCGCGTTGTTTTAGAAGGTGAACACGACTGGAGGAAGGGGGTTAACGCAACATCTGTGGATGTAATGAGTCCTAATTGAGTAGCCAGGCGGGCCAACACACGACAGCCTCCTCTGACCATCCGCAGAGGAGCGGGCGGCGAGGGAGGGAAAGAGAGCGCTGCGTGTGCGGCAGGGGACCGAGCCGTGTGTTATCACACATAACCGTTAGCGAACCGTGAGCATGCCAGCCCCGCTGCCTTGCGCCCACACCTGCTTTCTAACTCAGCCTGGACAAGCCGTCGACACCGTGGACGTGCCCAGAGTATCTCCACCTGCTCCTCACCTTCCTGCTTCCTTCCTACGTCCTTTCACACCAGCCCAGCTGGGCCCCACGGATAATATATTATATTATAATGGTGTGAGTGTGTGAATGAAATGTGCTGCAATATAAGGTGATGGTGATAGTGTGTGTGTGTGTGTCTATACGTTGTCTCACCCGATTTGTCCTGCAGGTCGTCCAGCCGCTCGCCCCTCTCGATCACCTTGGAGATGTTCTCTTGCATCACATCGATGACCTCATCCACCTGAGACTGCACTCTGAATGTGATACGGGAAAAGAAATGCTTCAAAACAGGCATTAAAGAATAGCAATCCTAAAGCCATGTAGAGGCAATGGTCATTTCCAGCATACGAGTTCCGTAATGCACCACGTCATCTGTTTGTGTATGAGAAGTGCCTTGGTGGAGTTGTTTCTGGTTCAAAGCCCAAGAGCCACCCGTGCTCTCATTAAGGCGCTTCCCTCCTGAACCAACCTGGGCTTGGCATCACATGTCCAGGCAGGTTAGCCATCAAATCTGACCTCAAAGAGCCTTTTCTACCCAGTTATACATGGGCCAAATAGAAGCAGGGCGGATTTAAGTCAAGGAATGCATTTACTGTTTCCTCTGCCACCGATGCAGAAACAACTTGGAATGAGCAGCTATTAAAACACTACACTACAAAAATAAAAAGCTGAATCGAGGATTGTGTGTAGGGTTGTCATCGTCACCACATCTGAATGTGCTTGTGTGCCAAACAGCCAAAATACATATCGATTGAATATTTCCACTAAAGATATAAACAGCAAACACGTGCAATTGGAAACGTTCACATGTGCAAACGAGAGCACCCCCACAATAACACACACACACACCAAGCTCCTGACCATCCGGGGGGCCGTAGGTTAGAACCGAGGTAACGGGCAGGGGCAGCGCTCCAAATAAATACACACACATTCCCGAGAAGGCCCGATGATGACGACATCTTCTTTACATTAAACCCGGATCTGTAGAGGGTGCCTGGAAACAGTGCTGCTGGCTGCCAGTCTGCCTCGACAGCGACCTGCTCTGTTCTGCACTGCTGTCACATGCTGGCTGACTGCTGGCTGACTGACTGACTGACTGATGGCTGACTGCTGGCTGCCTGCTGACTGATTGCAGGCTGTGTAGAAAACAACACATTTTAGAACCACTGTGCGGGAACACACGATGGCCAGCACAACAGAATCAGCAACAAACCCGCCTGTTTCTGGTAAGCGCTCATCAGCCACGGTTATATAAACGTCATAAAAGAATGTTGTCGACAGGATGTGGAGCAGCCGTGCATGTCTGCCCGAGGTGGCAGTACATAGCAGGGACCATACTTACTGTCTGACTTTGTCATTTTGGCCCCCGAATCTGGGCCCAGTGGGTCCTCTCCTGGAAAACAACAACAGGTCGTAATTACTCACAATGTCAGTCATTGTGCTCCCGGTAAACTGTAGTTAATATCTCCCAGATGCTGAGCAGTACGGCTATTTATTAAAAAAAAAGACTTACAGGAAAAAGTCCTCCTCTTCATCGGAATCTTCCTCCAGCAGATTCCTCTGCAAAGAAAAGACAAAAGATCAGGGGCCAGAAAAGGATCACTCCTGAACATTTGTAAATCTAACATAGACCTGAGCCCTGGTTAATAAAATGTGCCAAAGGAAATCACGTGGGGCTGACAAGCATTGTGACATGTGAATTATCCCTCGTTTCCAGATAAGAAACAAACACAAACACTATATTAAAGAGCAAAAAAGTTCTGCCTACTGATCCAGCCAATAAACGATAATGTTAACCAACTGGATATCCACAAAAACAATTCTTAGCCACTCTGATGTCTGCATAGAGCATGACCATCATTTAACAGCAAAGAAGAGCCTCCACAACATAAAGCTGCTATTCTCTATTATCTGCTGTAAAAGCTATTTGTTTACCTCCCCCTGCTACCGTACTGAACCGATGCAGTCAGAAAAAGAGCTAGAGAATAGAGGGACTTTCAAGGGTTCAAGCAAGATTATCTAACAAGAACATCCTCTAACCACAACCAGGTTTGACTTCCAGTGGCTAGCGTCAATAAAGACCTGGTGTAAAACCCTATTCTCAGACCAGGAATGGTGAGGACAGTTATGCTTTCAGATGGTGTTTGGCCCAATAAAAGAGACCCTGCTGCTGCTTCCCATTGGCTTGATGGCTTTACTGGTCTATACCGGGGTAAATCAGACCTATACCTTGACACATCCCAACCAATGTACGTAGGGAATTACTATCTATTTGATGCCAAAACGTTTGCAGTAAGAACAGATAGATAAGAGCAGCAGTGGCAGTGCTACCAAGAACCGAATGCACTACAATATGAGGAGAGCCTTTGAAGAAACTGATATGCACTAATAGTCTGCTCCATCCAGCAAGTAGATGAATACCAGCAGAATATGTCCAGCAACTGGCGGCCATATGATCGCAAATTACTTTTACTGTGGGCATGAATGCAACTTTCCTATGTGTTTGTTTTGTTATTTTTATAAGAGGAGGAGAGGAGAGGAGGACTGGTAGCTATTATGGGGGCAGATGGGAGAGAGGGGATGAAGGAGTGGAGGGTGTTTGTAATGCTAGAGCACTGCATGCCTTTCCATTTAATCCCAATGCAAGACGACAACTACACACAGGATGACCCTCCTCTCAACCTCAGAGACAGAGGAAGGAAGGGCGGAGAGCCACTGAGGAAAGACAGAGCAGCTTTGACAAGGACCAGACCAGTAGCAACAGTCAACTGTCCTCTGACTAAGTTTATTTGACCATTCTTAACTAAATGTATCTTCTCCCCATTAACAACTTGTCCCTTGTTACTTGTTCTGAAACAGCTTGCTGAAGGGCCGCTATCACTAAAATAAGCTCAAGTGTTTGTGTATTAGTCAGACATTCTGCCCGGTCTGCTTGTGGGCTAGAGTGGAACCTAATGCAGCTCAGGATCTATTCTCAGCCTTTCCCCATTTATTTCCAACCGTCTTTGCACATCCTCCTCTTCTAGCTATCTCTTTACGTTAACCGTGATTGGTGTCACCCATCCCGCCCCCCCCCTCCCCCCTCCCAACGCACTCCATGCATCCATCCATCGCTCACCCTCTCACTGCGAATGGATCCGGTGACCTCATCATCGTTCAGGTGCCGCTTAAACTTGGGCGGCATGTTGTCCTCGGGCTGCTGCTCCTCCCGCTCTGGCTCCCTCTGCAGGGCCCGAAAAAGATGCACGGTAAGTGAGGAGGTTCACTGACAAGGCAAAAGCACGGTCCTAACCACAACCGCAGAGACGAACAGTACGGTGAAAGTACAATATAATATAGGCTACTACTACTTAAACTTTCTTTTAGGTTGCCTGGGCAAAAACGCGTCTTAAGACTAGAAATAAGCGAGACGACAGTGAAACGATGAAACACTTAATCGTTTAAACGTCAACAACTAGGCTACTAAACCTTTAGTAGCGTACATATTAATAGTGAGATTCTAGCCTTGTTCATACTTTTTTTTGTTTGAAGGAGTATACATGTTTTATCACACTAGGGGAATTGCAAAAGAAAGACCAGATATGTTCTGCTTCTCCATAGAACTGTGCTGGTCAGAACTGTGTAGATCGCCAGCATTAAACTTCGTTTATTTACCCTATTGCAACAATAAAGAAACCTTTCAAGGCTGAAGCTGCGTTGATTATTCTTCAAACTACTTTATTTGAGAAACATATATTTTGATGCAGGCCGATTTGGAATCTTACACGGAAAACAAGGAAGATAAATGTAATACCAAGTGGACCAGTGTTGCTTTCACTCTTGGCCAGAGTTTCGAGTGGAAAACATGCTGTGTTCTCTCAACTACACTATCTCTGTTCTCAGCACAGTGTCAGGGTAAGTTACAGCCCTTGGAAGTAACATTTCACCAAAACTCAACGTAGGGGTTCCCCGGAGGGCACCTCAAAGCAACTGACATTAAAACATCCAGCAGAAACAAAGTGAGGCCCATTCAAAGCCAAATGGCTTTTAGAAAAGTCCTTGTAAATGAAAACACTGCCAGTTTGCACACGCACTCACATTCTGTACACACTCAACCCTATTTGACTCCGATACCATTGAATCCAGCTCTGCCTGAAACGGTTGCTTTCTCAGTGACTCCCTCTGGCACCTCAGTCGGAAATTGGCCTTTCAGTGGCCAGGAGCGAGAGGAAGCTTTCTGGTAAACAGAGGAAGAGACAGAGGAAGGAGACAGGAGTCTATGAAGAAAATGTAGTGTGCCCACAACGCATGTGCTGTATGCTATAAGGATTGACTCATGATGTTACGTTTAATACTGTATGAATGTAAATTATTTAAAACAATAAAATATTTGTATTCTGTATGTTTAATGTAACCTTATATACAGTATGTAACTGTATGGAACCGTATGCAATTAGACTGGAAGTCAAGGAAGCCGATTATATACAATAACGTATTTTAACATATTTTATGATATTATATATATATTTTTTATATGTATATAAATATATGATGAGTTTATTATAATATTTTCAAATATATGATTTATGTGTGTGTGTGTGTGTGTGTTTGTGTGTGTGTTTGTGTGTATGTATGCACAAACACACATGCACATTGTAGCTCAATGACTGTACTACTTTAATCCGTATGCTGTACTGAGTATTTAGATACCTTGATCTTAAATCTACCTTTAACGGTCATTGAGCTACAATTTGAATGGAAGTCAAAGAGGCTCCATAGACCACCAAGCATTTCTGAAATCAAAAAGTATAAATGATATCAAGATGAAACTTTGAAACTTTGATCAGTATGCTCTCCTGAGTATGTACATACCTCAACCATGTCTGTACTATAAACGGTCACTGATCTACAACTTGACTGTAAGTCTATGGGAGAGGCACTTAAACTGTAAAAAACTCCAAATTATGGGATGGATCAATATGATTTTTAGCACGTTGACTAAGTTGGCCAAGCTGAGCAATATGCAGTTGGAACGGTGTTTGTAACATAAAAGCTGAAAAAGATGCTCCGTTAAGCATTTTTGATTGTGCCACATACATCCCATAATATTTTCTGAAATTGTTTACGTTTCATGATCCAGCATGTCAAGATGAGCATTTTGATGTATGAACCGTGTGTCTCGCATGAAAACTCAGTGAGATAATCCAGTTTCAGTGGTATATGCAAATGAGGCTCATTTACATATTTGCATAATTATAAAAGTATTAATTGTATCAAAAATCTGAATAAGTTTCCAATGCACCATGATATTCTGAACATTTTCCCATTAGAACCGTATACGTAACATAAAATTTGTAGGAGGAGTAGCGTTTCAGCTGAGACCTAAAAAAAGCATGTTAATTAAGAATAATTAAAAATGTATAAATTACAAATGAGAAATTTTGAAAAAGCATAAATCTGCGGACCAAGACGCACGTGTGGATATATGAACCGTATGTGTAGCATGTACGGATCTGCGAGGACATTCGAAAAAGTGTGAAAAGGTGTGAAAAATGGCCATTTTTTGCAGTTTATTAAATATTATATTAATATCGTACATTAAATGATGTCACAGTATAAAAAGCACACATCTACAGATCAGTACGCACGTTTTGATATATGAACCGTATGTGTAGCATGTACGGTTATTGACATACGGAGGCCTACGGAAAAAACTATAATAATAATAATAAGTATGCGAGAGTACAAGAGTGTGCCACTTTCAGTGGGCACACTAATAATTCGTCGTGGGATTTATAATTCAAAGACTGAAGATGCGCCCATAGCCTTTTTGGTTATTATATTAAATTTGCATATAGGTAGCTATTTTAAATAGTTTTTTCCCCGAAGATATCTAGGTTAATGTTAAATTGTTCATTCGTAATGTTAACGTTGGTTTGGATAAATAACGTAGTTAGCAAGCGTGCCACGTAGTCGGTGCACTAAACATTGTAAATAAGCCATGGCATGGCATTTGACCCTGCTAGCTTTTCAGGGATGCCTAAACATCTTTTGAAGATCACAGTCAGTAAGTTACGGTAGCAAATCAAATTATACTGACAATATTCTGTAGGTATCTGGCTAGGTTGTTGTTGTTGCCAAATAGGCTTAGAAAACACAGGCCGCGCAGTTCTGGCGCTTGCCTTGCTTGGGCTTTGACAAATTAGCTACGACGTTAGCATGTTATCGCAGCCAACGCGTTAGCTACTAAGCTAGCTACTTGCTGTTTACCCTTTATCCCCTTTTTACCTCTGCGAGTGAACGCGTCCAATACCGTTTTTTTAATCATGCAATGTTATATTAACAAGATCTTGAAATAGATTAGACAAAATGTCACTACCAATATGAGCCAGCTGAGTAATCCACTTGGCTAGCTGGTTCAGAGATGTTCCTGTTCAGTTCAGACAGCTGTCTCTTCCTTCTGATCAGCTGACGAGTAGGAAGTACCAACTAAGACAACGCTGGAACAAACTCACCAGTTTAACAGTGCAGTGCAACCGAGACAGCTGTGTGGTGTGAAAATAACAACATAAGAGATAACAGAAGAAGCATATGAATTGCTTTCATTTAGAGGTACAGTTTGTGTCTGGCAACCTACCTGCGTACTAGGTGATTGTGCCCTGGTCTACATTTCCTTCTTGTGCCATAAACATTATGATTTGGAAATACAGTCAAATGCAATTTATGCTTTAAATATTTTAGTAAATACATGATTCTACTGTATGCATGTTTGTTTTATTATTATTATCTTAAGAGTCAACAGTGGTCTGCATGCAAGCTCAGGTAAAATATGCCATGGTATCCAGCCACAGAAGAATGGGAAGAATTTAGGAAGTAAGAATTACATACTGTCCTTCAAAGCCACATCAAAAACCTTCTCTCCTCTGTTGGTCTCGTAAACGCAGACATGGGAATGTTCACCCTATCTCAGTAATACCTGCACATCACCACATCCTTCCATTAAACACAACAACATTACGCCAATGACAACCTCATGGAAATACTTCAGCTCTCTCTGTTATGTCCACCTTGGATAAACACGTTGTTGTTGTTGTTGCTGTGGTCTGCCTCTTGGGACAAAAACATCCTGTCTGTCAGTTCTGATGAGGTGTAGCTCACGGCTGCGGCGACACAGGGAGACTGAAAGGAGGGAAGTCTCATAGCTAATGTTATACAACCCAACACGAACCCAATGAAACACACCAAAATATGCAGTCACCATTCCTTTATCACATAAGACTTACTATTTTAGAAGGTAAATACAAGACAGTTTGAGCACCTGACATACTTCGTACTTGCAGGGAAACATGTTAAAATACTTGCTGACAGGACCTAAGCATATGTGGAAAATATACAACAGCTCATAAATCTTTTTTTGTTGGAGACCTGACATACATATGCGGGTGTGTGTGTGTGTGTGTGTGAGAGAGAGAGAGTGTATCTGTCTAATTCACAAACACCTGACACTGATTATTGTGTTTTTACTACATATTTCTGGCACCTACCGTCTTTAGGCTTGAACATCGGAGTACAGAGTAGAGCTAGTGTTTACTGTAATTTAACTGTAAAAACACACTGTTGGAAAAATCATGCTGAGAGGTTGCTCGGTGAAAGACCACAACAAGTACAAGTAACTCCCCATTCTTTTTAATGTGCCATTTAACTGTGATGTTTTTGTTTCCTCTCTATTCACAACAGCAACAGACATTTATGTCTGATATGGCAGGATCTTTTCTCAGTGAGGGTTTTGACCTCTGATCACCTTAGGTCAGCAGGAAGTGTTCCCATTCTTTAGATATAGACCACGAATGACAGGTGGAGCCTCACTGATGGAGATGGATAGCTCTGATCTATTCCTATGAGAACAGCTCACTTACTTCTGACAGACCTGTCAACAAACCAATGAGTTAAGGCCAAGCATCTGGTTTGTTTGTCATGAGTAACAGAGCTCCAGTGACATAAAGCAAACAGCTTATAATAAGAGACTCATACCACTGGCTTTACAGACGCACAGGAAGGTGGGCCAAGACCTATATGCGTCACGATCTATCCAACTCAGGTTTTACTCAAAAAAGTATTCTTTTAAAATGTAGTTAAAAGTGAAGGGCTGGAGGGTTGCAGTGATTTGATCTAATACCCCAACAATAAAGCTGGAAAAAGGAAGTGGGGAAGGAGAAGAAAGTAAGATTCCTCTTTTGTTTTGATATATCTGCCTCAAAACGTGTATTAAACCTCTGTGCGCCTGTGACTGCTTGCGTCTCCATGTTTAAAAAATTATCTGATGTTAGTGCCAGTCATGCTTTGGAGATGGAATGTGCGTGTGTGACTTAGGGCACCTGGGAGGCATCAGTCACAGGTTTGGATCCAGTTACTGCAAGTCATGATGCCCTACTCCATTCATTTGCTACCCTAATTCCCCAGCTACAAGCCCATCACCCTCCTACCCACTCAATCTTCCTTTCTCTACCCCCCACCCCCTGTCCTCACACTCCCTTCCTGAGCATTGTCTCACTGGCATGAGGAGCCAAACACAACCTCGGGTCGGTCTGCTGCACTCATCAGGACCCCCAGGGCTCCCGCTCATCTCTGCTGCTCTCACATTCAATCTGGATATCTCTGGAAGCAACCCTCAAAAGGCCAGGAGCAACTGGACAGCTTTTAAACAACATGCACAATCCACTGTGGTACGGTAAAACAAGCTAGCATATTTGTGACTTTTTCCATGTCCGTTTGAAACTGTCTCCCAACATTCTAATTTCTATGTACCTAAAATGTTGTACAGAACAGTGTAATCTCCCAGTAAAACAGAAAAACCTGCTGAACTCAAGTAACATACGTTTATTCCTCACAAAAATATGGACAACTGACTCAGTATACAGTGTGTGCTGATTTGGGATCAGCAGTGTAACGACGACAGAAGAATGAAAATGTGTCCTAGAGGACATCCTACGCCTTCTCTTCTCATGATTGGAAAAGAGGATATTTAGTGGTTCAATGATCAGTCTCCCTGCTTCTTTTTCTTGTTGTGTGGACTTTCGTTGTTGGTGTCAGAGGCAAAGTGTTCAGACATGGCAGCCAGTGCCCTGTAGCGGTGGGAGATTGTGTTCTTCACCTCCTTTGGCAGCTCAGCGTAGCTGCAAGGATTAGAGGGAAAATTTAACTAATAGTACATCCTTTCTGTATTTCGTTGCTTTGTACTTGTGACATACGCAATGACAATAAAGTTGAATCAATCGAATCAATCCTTTTTGTGATGTCCCAGTGCTCTAAGTCATGCTCAAAGTCAGTCTCCTTGGTGCTTATGTTACAATAGGACCAAAAATGCTGCATTTAATTTAATAATCATCAAACACATCAATCAGTAGACTGTAATCCTTTGTGTTTGTAACCAATCCTCAATGTGTCATTGAATCCATCAGTATCCATGTCTAAATAAAAACATTGCGAAATGAATCTTAACTTTACTGACCCCTAGTGGCTTCAACCATAGAAATAGAACACTTACAGTATGTTCTATCTCTGGTTACAACCATGAAAGCTCTGGCTTACGTTTTGTCATATCCATTTGGCTGGAAACAGGGATCCCATCCAAAGTCTCTGGGGCCCCGTGGTTCCACAATCCGCCCCTAAAAGAGAGTCAGAGGAGGGTGTGAGATTGGATAAATGTTGGAAGGAATAAAAGGTAGAAGAAGATTCTCACCTCTGTAATTCCTCTAAAGAGCTGAACTGGGGCTTCCTTCCCAGCAGAGTAAGCAAAGGTGCAGAGCGCCCAAGCAGATTTATCTTCAAAACCGGCTAGGAGCTTGTAAAGGCCTGAAGAAAACATTGTGCATTGCACACAATCAATGAAAAGTTGTAGTTATAACATTCAGTTATTGAAACTCGATAAGAAAATTGTCATATGTGTCCTACCCTCTGGCTTTAGTTTGTCCAAGAACCATTTTCTACAAAAGTCAGTGAGAACAAAAAATTGTGTGAGCAAAATACATTAATTTAAAAAGTTATAAAAGTGTATTTAGGATGTTTTTTTACATTGGTTTTGTTAAAGAGACACACTAACATGTATGGCCCAGGTAACCCTCCAAGGGCTCTGAAACACAGACAGGTGTCCTCGACTATCACTGGTCCATCAACCTAAAGGAAAGGACAACATGCAAGAAAGGTAAAAACTCATGTTAGAATTATATTGCACTTAATGTTATTTAAGTGAAATGGTAATATACAGCTGAGTCATACACAAACACACCTGAAGTGCTGCCTCTTTACATTTTTGGATAGAAATCTCATCCGGCTCTCCCTGGTATTCAGGCACTAAGAGAATAGATTAAGACAGAAAGTAGAACATTAAGATGCGGCCTACATTTACTTCATTTGTAAGCACATGAATTTGTTTCACTCACAGTCAATCTTCCTGGACACTAATTTGTAGGGAAACTTATCACCCAGGATTTGAATGACCTGTTAGATTGGAGGAGAGTCGAGTCGCATTATTACAGTTACATAATTTAAAGAAAAAAAAACTCTAGGGCAGTGAAATATACTGACAGGTAAAGCGAGTATGGGTTTTTCACACTTCTTATAATTCTCTATAATGAGCAAGCAAGTTGAGTATTGTATTGCTTTTTTTTAGATACATGAGTGAGACACGAAACCACGCATATTAATGCAAATATGATGGGCAACCAAATATATAACGATTTGTGCATACACATGTAGATTGACTTAATTATCTAACCTCTTCCAGCTTCTTTGCGTTTCCAGTCACGAAGACGACGGATCTACCCGCTGGGCCAGCCATGCTGATTTTTCCGGAGGATTATCAATGCGGTACAATATTTGCACATCCGGATCAACGAGAGCCAACCAAAACAAGTATCCATCTACAACAAGAGCCCCAGCAAATCATCTTAAAGCGTTGAACTCCGCCCTTAAAGTACTTTCCAATCGGAAAGCAGTACAGCTAGGAATAGCGTTCGGCCATAAACATGAAGTAACATGTGGAGAAGACAGCGTTGAATTAACATCTTGAACAAAATCAAGGGTTGTGTTTATTTTATTTCCAATTTTATTATTTCGGAAGAGGTGCATGAGGGCATAGTTGTGGACTCAGTGGACCTGCCACTAGTTCTAGAAGACATTGACTTAAGCAAAGGTGCATACACTTCAGTAAACGATGAGTCTTCTCCCTCGAACAGCTGATGAGTTCAGTTCTGCTGAATACTGGGAGCGTTTCTTTCGGAAGCGTGGAGAGAAGGCTTTTGAGTGGTATGGAGACTACACAAAACTCTGTGGCGTGCTGCACAAATACATCAAACCTCGGGATAAGGTAATAGTAGGAGTTAGCTTGCTACCAACAAGATCTACTCTAACGTTACCATTACTTACTTATCCGGGTTTTGAATCATGGCTTGATTTTTTTTTTGCTGCAGCTGGAAACAGCTTGTTGCTAACTAATACATACAAATTCAATGTGTCAAATTGTATACAATGTTAAAATGTAAAAATATTGTAGAATGCTCAGTTCTATACTTGTGCCATTACATGTTTGTATTTATTGAATTAGAATGTATTTACTGTATCGCTCTATTGCTTTACAGGTACTTGTGGTTGGTTGTGGTAACTCTGAGCTGAGCGAACAGCTGTATGACGTTGGCTACAAACATCTGACAAATATTGACATCAGCGAGACTGTTGTGAATAATATGAACCAGCGAAATGCTGAGCGTCGCCCAGAACTAACTTTCCAGCAGGTGGATGCCACCCAGACCCCCTATGAGGATGGCAGCTACCAGGCCACCCTGGACAAGGGCACCCTGGATGCCATGGCCTCTGAGGAGGAGGGTGACCTGGCTAGGAGAATGCTTACTGAGGTTCGACGCCCCTCAGTGCTTGTATTTTCCACTTTAATTTGTTTCTTTTTTAAAACGAGTTGGATCCAACCGCACTGTCACACTGATAATATCCAGCTGAAATAAGAGTTACCAGCAAACGCCCAGTTATGTGCAACCTTTGTTTTGTTTGTGAATGCAGGTGGCACGTGTGCTTGCTGTCGGGGGCCGGTACGTCTGTGTGACTCTGGCCCAGGAGAGTGTGATCAAGCTGGCTGTGGAGCACTTTGTGCAGCTAGGCTGGGCAGTGAGGCTCCATTGCCTGGGGGATCCAGAGAGCGAGGACCCATCCTCTGACTTCTCATTTGCCCTGCCTGTGTTTGTTTTGGTCTGTACCAAGTTCCGCCAGCCTATGCCTATGCCCATCCTGGAAATGTGCCTTGGGGAGGATGGAGCCCCTGCTCGACTGCCAGCGGTGGCAGAGCTCCTTTCTGCTGTGAAAGAGCGGCAGGCTTACTCTGTCCTGAGACAGAGGCTTCGTACGGGTACAGATGCCACCTCAAGCCCTTCTCTCACCCTGTGCCATGCCCAGACCGGACAGCCCAGATACACTCTGACAGTGCAGGACTGCCCTCCCAGTGCCAAGGTGCCCAGAGCAAACTACTTTGCCATCTTTATTGGTAAGTAGTAGCGTAAATATTTTAAGTGCATTTCTTTCTCTCTCACACATATCTATCGTGTCTGACTAATCAAATACAAGTTCCAGTGTATTATGATGCACAGAATTATTGTATTACTTCTGGCTATTGGATATGCAATGAAAACACAAAAGACAACCTTTTCACTAGATTTTCATTGCCTAAACTGAAAGCTGCTTCTTTGTGACAACTTCCAACAGTTCCTCAGGGCCGAGAGACTGATTGGCTGTATGGCGCTGCAGAGGGCCGCACTCAGTTAGCGGCAAGTGCTAATTTCAAACGATTGGTTGTAGTGGCCATGCACAGGAATCAGGAATACACAGACATGCAGGCTGTCCAATCAGAACTATCGCCCATGGTGATGGACCTGGCTCCTCCTGGCATGCCAGCCAATCAGCAGGTTGGCACCAATAACTCCATCTATTTTTGTTATTCTATCCATGTTGTAATGCATTCGAGTTTCCTGAACTTTGTCCCCTGTCACCGTCTTGGAAAGGTTCCCTTTCTTTCATTGGGTGGTGAGCTGGGTTGGAGAGAGGTGGTCAGTAAGGGTGTGAGTGAGCTGAGTGGGGAGTACGCTGTGGAGGATGTGAGAGGAGAGGACGAGGAGCTCTACCGCAGGCTGATCTTCCTGGCCAACTCTGGCCTCGTGCAGTCAGAGAGCCGTCTCATCAATCCAACCACAGGTTAGAATAACAGAGCGTCCATCTATTCACCTTTCTGTTTCTTAACATGACCCAGTTGAATACGCAGGTACATGGTATCTGTTTATATGTGTTTTGCAGCACCAATTCGTAAGAAAAGGAACAGAAAGAAGGCCAAGCAGATAGCCCCTCCCCCAGGAGACGTCCCCTCACAGGTACCAGGGGGTGCTCTCACCATAGACAGTGGATATCTCTGCTGCACTCACCACAGGGTCATGGTGGCAGGATTCGCCCTGCTAGGGGTGGGCACACCTCAAAACAAAGGTGTGTAACGACATTCATGCATATTCAGGTAATGTCTTGCAGTTCTAATGGAACAATATGGATTGCAGAAGTAGACTATATAATAGTCATGACTGCACTAGGACATACTATGAGCAAATAAACCATGTTATCTTTGGTCACTCCCTTCCAGATGTCCCTATTACAGTGCTCCTGGTGGGGCTAGGCGGTGGAGGGCTTCCCCAGTTCCTGCGGGACTTTGTACCCAGTGCCAGTGTTGAGGTGGTGGAACTGGACCCTGCGGTTCTGGAGGTGGCCCAAGGTTGGTTTGGGTTCCGCCCCGATGACAGACTGACAGTCACACTGGGGGATGGGCTGGAGCACATTAGCAGGTTGGAGAAGCAAGGTCAGTAAACTTGAGACTTGGCAGAAAGTGTGGTCACAAAAGTAAGACCCCTAATGAAAAAAAAAAAAATCAGTGATTGATCAATTTGCTAAATTACAATGTTTCATAATGTTAAATATGTATGTTTTATTAGTTAATAATACTCAAGTTTTTTTTTCTCCACCAGGTGGTCGTTTCTTTGATGTTGTCATGTTTGATGTGGACAGCAAGGATACCGCTGTGGGAATGAGTTGTCCTCCTCCTGCCTTTGTAGAAAGCTTTCTCCTGGAGAAAGTGAAAAACCTGTTAACTCCTAAAGGTAAACTGGTACACCACTGCTTCACAGTGTTCTGTTATCTCTTGCCATCAGCTACGTATTACACCTCTTTGCACCTCTCACGGAAAACAAAATGTTTTGATTAACAAAATAAAATAATAATGTTTTTTTGACTCTGCCCATTATAATGGCATTTGTCTTTATTGTCATCTAATGTTGAACTGACTGTTAATTACGCAATACTTTCTACCCTGCTAACTCTGACCTCAGGTGTGTTCATGCTGAACTTGGTGTGCCGTGACTCTACATTGAGAAAAAGTGTGCTGGAACGTGTGCGTGGTGTGTTTCCGCATGTGATGGCAAGAGGGATTGATGGCGAGGTCAATGAGGTGCTCTTATGCTCGCGGGGAGCAGAAGATGTAGATCACATCGCCCTCAAATCTCTGCCTCAGGCAGCCAAAGTCCTACAGGGGGCGCTGTCCACCACCAACTCTGGAACATCCTGCAGCCCACAAATAGACATTGCTGAGATGTTAAAAGACTTGAAAGTGGCATGAGATATTTGATAGCAGACACATTTTTGGATTGAATAAGAGCTGGAGAACGTGAAGATGACCGAAAGCAGGGGCAGCTCAAGCAGAACCTTGAGGAAAGAGATATACAATTGTATAAACCTTAAAAAAACAGTCTTTGTATGAATCTTGTGTAAAACCCGACTACCTGGTTTCTCACAACTACGTTTTCAATGTGTATGTGTTGTAAAAAAGACATCTGCATAATTTATGTAAAAAATGACCTGTGCTTTCCATATGCTGAAAATAAATTAGCTTTATTTTATTTATAGTACATTTTTTTGATTTATTAGTTTATTTTAAAAAAAAAATTATTCACTGAGAATATCTGTTTACTGTACTTTTGTATTGAAGCCTGAGTTTGGACTGGATATGATACCCTGCCAAAGAATGCAGTGGCGTTATTTACAGACAGATGAATCGTGATCCTCCATGGTTACAGTAGTAGGTTTTATGGTAAACAAGCGCTACTGCGCCCGTTCTAGATGTGGGTGGAATTTAAATATAGCCATAAGCCATCATCAACCATGGAGAGAACGTAATAGTTGTCTGTCAAGTCAAACTTCTTATATAGGTGGTGGTTCATCTTTCCCACACGGGTGGGTACTGGGGGAGAAATGGGCGTGTAATTTTACAGCTGATACTTGCGCCTGCGTAGAATACAGACCGTTAGCTGTCAAAAATAACGTTTCTTCAGTTCAAGAGAACCGTGTTGCTGGTAACGTAAATGTAAAATTTAACTTGATAACTTATTTAGTTGAGCAAACTTTCTAAATATGAGATTACGAGATTTATAGCTTGATTTTGTCAAATGAAAAGTTGGATTGTTTATTGTTGAAGAATGTTATCTACGAGAAGATTGGTGGGACGGACTTTTTGTATCAGTGACTGCACCCTGGCTGTGTTCGGTTCTCAGAAACCCATGTCGTACACCTGACATGGACCGGTTGGTGTAATTTGGAATTGTGCACGATATCGCTAAACTCTGAACAACTTAAAAAAGTTAGTGTAAAAGTTAGCTACGTATGTGCCTACATGGGGCGGTGTTGAACAGCACCACATAAAACTTAACCCAGTGAGACCTAAAACGACGTAAATCAACGTTAGCTAGCCTGCGCAGTGCTATAAACATTATCCGTTGCGATGGGCAACCAGGGGATGGAGGAGCTAATCCCGCTGGTGAATCGTCTCCAAGATGCCTTCAGTACCATCGGTCAGAGCTGCTGTCTCGACCTGCCACAAATAGCAGTCGTTGGTGGCCAGAGCGCGGGCAAGAGCTCCGTCTTGGAAAACTTTGTTGGCAGGTAAAGTCACTTAGGCTTACTTATCTTAAGAAACATGAATGAGGCAATGCAAAGTCAATCTACAACGCTAAACTGGTGCTGGCCTCACGACACTAGCCAGTAGTTGCCTGGGTATTTTTTAGACCACACCATTATTCCAGCAGGAACGATCGGCACAGGTTATTCGACAATATTGACTTGGCATCATCAACGGCGTTGCTCCATGGGTGACTTGGCTATCGGTGTTGTATTTCATGAGAGAAAGACTTCTTAATAATTTGTTAGTTTCCCTGACATGTTGATCATGGACCGCAGATATATATAGTTGCCCTGGTGCCAAGGACAGTGAACTTGTGTGGTAAAGTTTCACTTTGCTGGACCCAAAAACATACCTTTACATTTAGTTGGAAAACAGTGAAAGGTCAAGCCCACTCCCACACTGTCTGTGTGCAGAGATGGTGTCGCCCAGCTAACTCCCATTAAGTGCACTTACCAGACTGAAGTGGACACTGGATGCCTGGGATGGCATGCAACGTGAGCATGATGGTGACCAGCACCACTGCTGCTTATCTTTCGTCTCGCAACCTGTATCTGTAGACTGTGTAGTCAGCCGGTAGGCTTTTTTTTAAAACTGAGAGGTTGTCTTTACTAACTGTTATAGAAGGAGGGTTCCTCACTTTAAGACTTGATGTGTGGCGTGATGTGTGAATAGTACCACTGTCTGAGAGGACACTGTCAGAGAGGAACGTCAGGGAATGGTTCTTTCCACTCTGTTTGAACCTAACTTCCTTTTATCGGATTACCATGGAGGAGGGCTGATCAATGTTGTTGAACAGATGAGCAATTTTACAATGTTACCTTTACAATACAGGAGTCTCCCCTTTCTTTTGGATTACCTTGTTCGAGATTACATGAAATGTTTATTTTGCTGTCGTGATAATTGTGCTTTGATAGCTTATCTCTAGTTCCAGGTTTCTTTGATTTCTCTTTCTCTGTATTGTTACGCCATGGCATGTTCTATTGTTACAGCTGTCTGATAAAGGCAGGATGCTGTAAAAAAAAAGCTTCCTAAATCCATTTTGAGAACAACAGGAAGAGGCGGTCCAGTCTTAAAGTTAAAGCTAAAGTAAAAAAAAACATGTCACCTAACTTTACTGTTTTAGAATATGCGATTGTTAATTTGAATGTTTTTGGAGTGGCTGGGCATTATACAGAATGTGGTTCCTAGTTTACACCACCCATTCACACACTTAAAATATCCCTGCTACATTTTAAGTATGCATGTGCAATCCACCCTTAAATAACTTCATTATGGCATCAGTAATGATAGAAGGTCTGAGGGAACTAGCTTTCTGTTTTGAACCCGTATAAAATGTGCCGGCAAGTCTGGACAAGTGTGTTAGGCACTGGCGTAAACTAATCTGACACTGCTATTCTCTCTGTCAGCATGCGTGTGTAAAATGTGTACAGGGGTATTCAGTCCCACTTCAATAGTTGTCCTCTCTTTTCTCTCATAGGGACTTCCTCCCCAGAGGTGCAGGAATTGTCACTCGCAGGCCATTAATTCTTCAGCTTGTCAGTGACCCTGCAGGTAACAAACACACACAAACACACAATGTCTAGGCACAATTTACGTGTGCGTATGTGCATGTGTTAAATGTGTTTGTGAGTGTGTGTGTGTGGTTTTGCCACCAGATGGCGGTGTACCCTATGACACTAAGCAAAGAATGTATGCGTGTATGTCTGGTTAGGCCATGTTCTAATGTAAGCTGTACAAGAAACTCCAGAGTCCCCGTGGCGAAGAGAACATACTGTTCTCTCCCATCAGAAGATACAGAAAGTGTTCTATTTTACTGGGATTTGACAGACTTCTTCAATACGTTATTCTTTCCTTTGTTACAGTACATCAGTGCCGCTCCAAGCCCTCCACATTACACTAAAACTACAGAAAAATTAACAAAGACATTTCACCTCCTGTGCGTGTTTCCCCAGAGTATGCTGAGTTCCTGCACTGTAAAGGGAAGAAGCTGACGGACTTTGATGAGGTCCGCCAGGAGATTGAGGTGGAGACACAGAGACTTACTGGAGCCAATAAGAGCATCTCTGCTGTCCCCATCAACTTACGGGTCTACTCCCCACATGGTAACACTCACGAAGCGTCACTGTTTAAAAATGTTCTGCCCCAGCCTTGTGTTAACTCTGTGTGTGTGTGTGTGTGTGTGTGTGTGTGTGTGTGTGCGTGTGTGTGTGTGTGTGTGCGTGTCTTGACAGTGCTGAACCTCACGTTGGTGGACTTGCCTGGCATCACCAAGGTGCCGGTGGGGGACCAGCCGGCTGACATTGAGTACCAGGTGCGGGACATGATCATGCAGTTCATCTGTAAAGACAACTGTCTGATACTGGCCGTCACCCCGGCCAACACCGACCTAGCCAACTCCGATGCCCTCAAACTGGCCAAAGACGTCGACCCACAGGGTGTGTGTGTGTGTGTGTGTGTGTGTGTGTGTGTGTCTCACGTGTAATTCTGTCTGTGAGGAATGGTGTTTTTAGGCCTTTTTTTTTTTTACCTCTTTCTCTTTCCCCTTACTTAGGCCAACGAACGATAGGAGTGATCACTAAGCTGGATCTGATGGACGAGGGGACGGATGCCCGGAACATTCTGGAGAACAGGTTGCTGCCCCTACGTAGAGGTGTGCACCCCCTGTGTGTGTGTGTGTGTGTGTGTGTGTGTGTGTGTGTGTGAAGTCAGAGGACTGTCTGAACGCTGTGGGAGACGCTGAGTGGGAGAGAGCCTGGGACAGTTACGGTAACAGTATGATTGTGTCTGCTAACACGGCACAGCGGTTCAGTCTCAGCCACACTTGGAGTCCAGCCTCTGAGCCCCCTGAAGCTGCCGTCTCCCATAGCCTCTCATCACTAACCCACTGTTCCACACACACACTCTCATTCTCTCACCCTTACACTGAGCCGACCAGAGCGAAGTCACGGAAGTAGATCAGTATTCCCACCTTGTGTCCCAAAAGTGTGTGTGTGTGTGTGTGTGTGTGTGTGTGTGTGTGTGTGTGTGTGTGTGTGTGTGTGTGTGTGTGTGTGTGTGTGTGTGTGTGTGTGTGTGTGTGTGTGTACATGGGTTATTGTTGCAGTGTGTGTGTATGTGTGTGCGTGCCTGTGAGCGCTCCCTGGGGCTGGGCAGAGCTTGAGTAAAGCACCACCAGGTGCTGGGCCCTTCATGCTAGCTCCACGGTGGAAATGCATTCTCCACGGGGGCCCATTGATATCGTGGTATGGCCACAGCAGAGAACGGAGCTATAAACCATGGAGCCCACTGCCACTACCAGCGGTCCTCATCCGCTAAGCAGAGGGGCTCGTGGCGGCCGGTAGGCTCGCCCCGCCCCACCACATGCTGCCTGGGTGAACACTCACTTCCCCTCAATTTCTCTCCGTGGCCCAAACCCTATCTACAAAGCACCTAAGGACGGGACAAACGTTTCGTTGCCCTGATTGGGAGTATTCGGGATATTTAGGTGTGCATGCAAATTAAAATCACTTTTCAAATGTCCAAATGTTTAAAAGGTTTTGAAAGATCACCGTGCTCCTCCTCGTCGTCCGTCCCCCGGCGTCCTGGCTCTCTCCACAGGCTACATCGGGGTGGTGAACCGCAGCCAGCAGGACGTCCTGGGGAGGAAGGACATCAAGGCGGCCCTGGCTGCAGAGAGGAAGTTCTTCCTGTCCCACCCGGCCTACAGGCACATGGCCGAAAACATGGGCACCCTGCACCTGCAGAGGGTCCTCAACCAGGTATGCTCACTCACTCACTCGCTCGCTCACTCGCTCACACACACGCTCGCTCGCTCGCTCGCTCACTCACTCACTCGCTCACTCACTCACTCACACACTCCCGAGCACACGTTCATGCATTCCCTCACTCATTCTTCCCCGTTGTGTCTGTGGATAGCAACTGACGAACCACATCCGGGACTCTCTGCCCACCTTCTGGAGTGGTCTGCAGACTCAACTCCTGGCCCTGAAGGAAGAGGCTGAGGGGTATCAACACTACCAGCCCGACGACCCCGCGTACAAGACCAAGGCACTGCTACAGTCAGTCACTCACTGTGTGCGTGTGTGTGTGTGTGTGTGTGTGTGTGTGTGTGTGTGTGTGTGTGTGTGTGTGTGTGTGTGTGTGTGTGTGTGTGTGTGTGTGTGTGTGCGTGTGTTTGTCTGCCTCTCTTTTTGGCGTCCTTGCTGTCCTTCTGTTTTCTGTTCCTCTATAAAGGGAAGTGTGTCTCCGTGTGTGGCTGTGTTGAGCTGAGCTCCAGTGCTGCTGTGCCGTTCCACAGGTTGATCCAGCAGTTTGCCGTGGACTTTGAGAAGCGGATCGAGGGCTCCGGGGACACGGTGGACACTCTGGAGCTGTCTGGAGGAGCCAGGATTAACCGCATCTTCCACGAGCGCTTCCCCTTTGAACTTGTCAAGGTGAGCACCTTTTAACACCCGGCCCACACACGTGACTATCCGCGCTCACACTGGCAGCTTGTTACACATCAACGTGACATTTGAAAGCACCACGGTGACACTGCTTTTCCTCTCAGATGGAGTTTGACGAGAGGCAGCTGCGCCGAGAGATCACGTACGCCATTAAAAACATTCATGGAATCAGGTGGGTAGGTCACCGTGACCAGTGGCGACATTTTTTATTACATTTCCATCTAAAAAGAAGATCGTATTTTGCAGGTCCCTTACTCTGTCTCCCTCTCTCTCCCTCGTTCCACCTCTGTGTGCGTGTGTGTGTGTCTCTAGGACAGGGCTGTTCACTCCTGACATGGCGTTCGAGGCCATGGTAAAGAGACAGGTGGTGAAGCTGAAGGAGCCGTGCGTGAGGTGCGTGGACATGGTCATGCAGGAGCTCGTCACCACCGTGCGGCAGGGCACCAGCAAGGTGAGGGCGGCGCGCGCGCTTCGCTCGGGCCCCGCGTGCTCGCCTGCGTTGGTGGGCGGGGCGCGTTCCCAAAGCCCTTCCCCACGGTAAGCACACGTTTGCGTCTGCCCTCTCTGCTCCTCAGCTCGCGTCCTTCCCCAGGCTACGCGAGGAGACGGAGAGGATCGTGACGGCGCACATCCAGGAGCAGGAGAGTCGCACCAAAGACCAGGTCACGCTCCGTCCCAGACAGCACGCCTCCCGTTCTTTACTCCGCCGCGCTCACGGCAGCGTGGCTCCCACTTTCTGTCCGGTGATTGACCGTGTGTCCGTCCCATGCAGGCCCTGTTGCTCATAGACATGCAGGTGTCCTACATCAACACCAACCACGAGGACTTCATTGGCTTCACAAAGTGAGTGAGCCCAGTTCTTCAAAACCATCACTGGTGCTGTACACCGCTGATTCTCCAGTCCAGAAGTACAGAACTGAAGCCTGTGTGTTTGAAGCCTTTGTGCGTGTGTGTGTGTGTGTGTGTGTGTGTGTGTGTGTGTGTGTGTGTATGTGTGTGTGTATGTGTGTGTGTGTGTCCTAGTGCCCAGCAGAGGAGCAACCCCAGCAGCCAGAAGAAGAGCCAGGCTCTAACAGGAAACCAGGTGTGTGCTTAGACTACCCAACACTGGCTGTAAGTGAACAGATGGATGGAGTGGTGACGCTTCCATAAGAGTCGTTCGTGTTTTTTTTATCCATGTCTTTCCTTCTCTTTTAGAAGCAACCTTACGGCGTTTTTGGTAAACAATCAAACGTATGTAAGCGTCCGTGATACGGTAGCTGTGTTGCCTTGGGTTGTGCTATACTTACAGAAGAGAGACCGTCATCTTACTGACAATTTCACCTGTCATTCAACCCGTCTCTCCTTCCATTTCATTCCCATCTAGGACCATCTCATTTGGAGTGAGGGTTCTTCATCCTGGATTCACTGTCAGAACATGCTAACGTGATGCTAACGAAACGTGTCGTTGGAAAGGTTTCCCTTTGTAGAGCCGCTGCCGCGTCCTAACGCCCTGCGTCTTTGTGTTTGTCCCCATCCAGGCTGCCGTTGCCCCTGCCTCCAGTCTAATAGTAGGAGCCCAGTCTCTTTAACCCTACCCACTCACTGCCGCCCTCCACTGGTTCATTTGGCCGTGCAGGAAAAGCCAGAGAGCCGGAGGTTGATGCCCCGACACTAGCTAACATGAACGCCACAGGATGCTGACTTGCTGTTGCCACAGTGACTGCTGTTAAATCACCTCGCCGATCGTTATGTTCACGATACCTCTCCCTTGCAACTAACACTCACAAACACTGTGCAAGGGTGTGGCTGTATCACGGGCCTCTAGCCTGACCCTAATCAAACCACTCCAATCCAACACTACATCCCATAACACCAACACCCCTGACTTATTTCTGTGTGTGTGTGTGTGTGTGTGTGTGTGTGTGTGTGTGTGTGTGTGTGTGTGTGTGTGTGTGTGTGTGTGTGTGTGTGTGTGTGTGTGTGTGTGTGTGTGCGTGTGCGTGTGTGTGTGTTGTGACTGACTGAGTGGAAGGGAGGTTGAGGCAGGATGTGGACACTGTCCCATCTTTCCTTCTCGTTGTGTGCCATGACTGCCATCTCATCCTTCCTCTTTCCCCGCCCCCTCCTCTTCGCACACTACCCTTTCACCCCCCTCTCTGTCATCCTCTCATCAAATCTGTCCTCTTTCTTTTTTCTAGTAAATCCTCCACTTCCTCTTCTGCTGTCTTTCTCTTCTTGCTGAGCGCTCTGTATCCGCATTACAAATGAAACGTGTTAATATTATGTGTTATCATCTGGGTCTTTCACAGGGCACAAAACATTGTCAGACTAACCTAACTTGGCCCTTTCTGTCTGTGTGAACTTCTGTTTCTGCTTTTTCACCATTACCTCCCCTCTCTCTCTCTCTCTTCCTCCACCTATTATATCATAAGATAAAGCTTTTACAGGACAACCACTGGTGATTTATTGCCGCCGTGCTTCTGTTTCACTCCCCTGTCTCGATTTCCGCGGCTGGTATCAGCGAGCATGTCCGTCCTGTTTTCTCTATTATCGGTTTCCTCCCCTTCGTGGCATTACACGCAGCGCCGAGGCTGTGATCCAGGCACGACTGCTTCCTACACGCTCCGTTCGCTCACAGCTTGCAAAGTGGCAAAAAAGAAAATCATACCCAAACATGTTCTTTCATTTGAAGAACTGATCCTTTTTTCTTTTTTTTGACCAATCATTAAGCTATTCTAACCCTTTCTTCACTGTCTGCTGAACTATGGCGTCTGGCTGACGTTGGACCCTTGCCTTCTGGCTCTGTTGCAGGTCGTCCGTAAGGGCTGGCTGACCATCAACAACATCAGCCTCATCAAGGGCGGAGCCAAGGAGTGCTGGTTTGTCCTGAGTGCAGAGAGCCTGTCCTGGTTCAAAGACGACGAGGTGAGCTCAAGTGTGGTGTGGCTTTGTTTAACACCATGAGACATAAATGTACAGCACCAGTCAAAAGTGTGGACGCACTTTCTCATTCAAGTGAAGAATGGCTAAACCTTTGACTTGGTACTGTACGTACGTACATAAACACAGCGATATGGCCTATTTGGTTTTATATCTGCGCAGTAAAGACAATGCAAACATCATTTCTCAAGGAAAGAATTTATTAGCACACACGTTCTGTAGAGAGTCGTGACAGGTGATTGACATGTGGATTGGAGGGTGTAGGCAGGGTCCACCTACAGAAGTCCTTTAAAAACGTGCGGTCGCACCCGCATGCGTGAGTGGTCGAGGGACGTGTCCGTCAGCGGGGCTGCCATCTGTCTGCCTGTCTGTGCCTGCTGTACAGGAGCAGAAGGTCTGCACAGCAAGTGTAGACAGGCAGACACACCACAACACTCTGCCTGGCCTGTCACAGAACGCCTCTGGGCTGACGTCACAGGGAGGGGTTGGAGCAGGAACAGGAAGTGAGGCCAAATGAGGGGTCACCGCCACATGACAATACTTCCCCCACAACTGTAGCTATGATGACAGTCTTCAGCCCAGAGCAGTTTCATTGAACGAAGTTTAAGTGTAGCACACATAGGGGTTTTGCGGTGCCACTGCAGGAACAACTGTAGAAGTTTTCAAACTCTTTTCGTCAGCCTTTTCCAGCCTCTGCTGTTCCATTTTCTCCCAACACCTGGCCCTTCTACCGAGCCCCTCCATTTTCCCCATTCCTCTCTCTCTACCCCCTCCTCCCATTCCTCACTCTCTCGGCCCCCCCCCCCCCCCCCTCTTCCTCCACTGGGAGTTCAGGCATTTGGAGCGGTTCACTCTGACACAGCTGGAGCTGCCCCAAGCCAAACTAACACGCACACACGCACACACACACACGCCCTCAGACAAACATACAGAACTCACACACTTGTATACAGTTATAGACAGAATCAGATATAAACAAGCTGGCATGCAAATACCTAAGCAAAATATACAGTTGCTCAGACAGACACATGGTCATGTTTTTAGAAAAACCCACGGGATCATTTGAACAATGTTCCTCTCAGATTAACGCAGCTGTGGGCATGCATTTACACACACGCATACACAGACCTGCATTTCCTCTCATTCCTGCACACTCTGCAGTTAGTAGTAACCAGCAACACACATTAAAAACAACCAAACAAATCCGCCACATAAAATGTGCTGGCAATACGTGGTCACCACAGTACACTAAGGCTGTGGAGGGACTTTTTCCACTTCATGGTCACGTTGACTGCCCACAGAAGGGAAATATGGGAAACAAACGGGCCCGCCAGAAAATAACCCATCTTCTCTTACACAATCTGAAGAGTCGGGGTCTGACTGTACTACGGGCTGGGTTGAACTTGGCACGTAGGACTCTGTGGCTGTCCTTAGGGGCTGATCTGGGAGGGCAGTTAATCAGCCGTACTATCACAGGGAGATCAACATGGCCTGCCACCAAAGTACAAGTGCCCCACACACACACACACACACAAACACACACACATAAACAAACCCGCTCACACTCTCCTCAGTACCCAAACCATTTTTTTCTCATGTTACTGTATCTCACAATCCTACCTTCTTTATCTCTCTCTTTTACCTCCCTGCCTTTTTGATCCGCCTTTCTTTCTTTCTTTCTTTCTTTCTTTCTTTCTTTCTTTCTTTCTTTCTTTCTTTCTTTCTTTCTTTCTTTCTTTCTTTTAGCCCCCTTCCCTCTCTGTCTGACTGTCCTCCCATTCTCTCTCTCTCTCTATCTCTCTCTATCTCTCTCTCTCTCTCGCTCTCTCTCTCTCTCTCTCTCTCTCTCTCTCTCTTTTTCTTTCTGTGGTTGGCAGTCTCGCTGGGACTGTACACATTCCTGGCTGGAAAATCTGAGGCTTTGTCCAAACACCAGCTTCCAAGATCTGCCCAGAGAAATCCCACATGGCCGTTTCTACACTTCAGACCTCCCCCTTTGACTCCCCCTCTCCCGTCTCACCCCCCCTTCTCACCTCTATCAACTCCACGTCCAACCTCCCCACGTCTACCCCGCTTTGTTCCACAACCTCCTGCTCAAAGTATGGCATTTTGAATCGAAACCCATAAATACGATCGTAAAAGCCATGGACTCTCTTTCACTTTTAAAGTGTAAACCGGTTGTACACAAGGCGACAGTTAGCCGTGTTTAATCTCCCCACAACACTGAGCAGACGTGCATTCCTCCACTCCTGGTCTGGCAGGGCAGCAATGAGGAGCCTAAGGATAAACAGACGGCGCGGTCCTATACACTCAATCGACACACTCCCCTCCCCTACTAACCACAGCTCTCTCCGTGTGTGTGTGTGTGTGTGTGTGTGCATGCATACGAGTGTGTGTTGGAGGCCTATCTCATCCCATTAGTCTTTAGAAGGGAGACGAGCCGACATCCCTCAGACGCAGCAGTTCTGATGTATGGAACCACGAGACCCTCAAGGGTGCACACACACACACACACACGCACACGCACACACATACCTAGAAACACCATGGCGCCCAGCACAGTAATGGTCCAGAATACAATATATCCCTGCTGCGCATTATGTAAAGATCAGGCTGTCCTTTACTCAAATCCTAACCTTATTTCAAGTAGAGATGGATAGACAGAGAACAAAGTACAAGTGAAATGTTAAATGAGGTACAAATGACTCATATCTGTATAGCTCTTAACAGTTAGGCAGGCAAATCGACAGAGGCTAAAAGTAACTAGACACTGGCTGTGCTTCCTTGTCATTTGTGGTGATACATATTGTACCTTCCTAAAACATATTGCATCTAACAGTAAACACATTATGTTCAGCGGACGGCTTGCCAAAAAGTAACAGCGGAAACAGAGCAGCCATGCTAGATTCCCCCCAGTCCCCAGGACATGCATGTGTAGGTGATGTTAGCTGTGAGATGGCGTGTGTTTTGTTAGCTGCAGCGGTCGAAGCCCTCCCTTGCACAGTCTAACCAATGTGCAGACTACTGTACACCAGTAAGATCCTGAACAGGTAGTCTGAACACTGGGATGACGGAGCAGGACCCTTTTCTCTGTCGTCTCCTCTGTCCCCTCTCTTTCTCGCCACTCGGCCTCTCCCTCGGGGGTCCATCTCGTAGGCGGTGGGGAGTTTGGCAAACCGGGCAAAAAGTTTTCTCGGCGCGTCTTCTGTCTGGCTGGTCTCGTCCCGGCGTTGCAGGGCTCGGGGCTCACACACACACACACACACGGACGCTGAACGTGCTAGCGGGCGTTAGCCGTCGTCTTCCTCTCCTCGGGGTCCCGGCTTGGCTGTGGGGTCGGTGAGCTCTGGTCGGGCGGCCGGCCGGCAGTCTGTGTGAGGGGCTGTGTCCGAGCGCAGTATCCAGCCTCGACGTGGCACATTCAGTCATTCAACTGGGGGACGCGGGCCTGCACTCAGAGGAAGGCATAAGGAGAGAAAGAGAGAGTGAGCTAAAGAGAGAGCAAGAGAGAGGGGGCGAGAGAGAGAGAGGTAGGGAGGAACCAAGCCGCCATATATGGGTGGACGGGTCCCTTGGGGAATCAACTTTGGAGTGGTCTGCAGTTTCTCTCCACCTCTCACTCGCTCCCTCAACATCTCTCCCTATGTCTCTCTCTCT